>JAGFBZ010000797.1:0-58334 GCA_018398805.1 Hirundichthys speculiger | reverse complement strand
AACTGCAAGTCAGCATGAAAACCAGGAAACTCTGGCCTGCAAACACACAGAAAAAAGGGAGGCAAAAACAGCACAACAAACTACAGGAAAGCAAAGAATATGGAGCACAGTTACAGTAACAGGGTGTTCCCAATTAATTATGAATGAGCTAGAGGAGCAGGAAGGGAGAAGGAAAAAGAGAAGAGCAGTGGAGACACCACTCAGCAGATCATGTTGGCGTCCCTGCAGCGTAGGCCTATAGCAGCATAACTATGACGAACCTGTGATTAAGACGAGCTTACTCTAGTCTGAGCTCCTACAACTATGGCTATAACTATTAGCCCCTACACACTATAGTTTAGACTAACTGTAGGCTTTACTGAACAAAAATGTTTTCAGTTTAGTTTTAAAGATGGAGGTGGTGTCAACCTCCTGAACCCAAACTGGTAGCTGGTTCCATAATAAAGGTTCCTGGTAGCAGAAGGCCCGTCCTCCAAACCTACTTTTAGATATTCTAGGAACGACGAGTAATCCTGCACTCTGAGAGCGGAGAGCTCTATTAGGAGCATAACGTGCTATCAGGTCTGGTAGATAACGAGGAGCTAGGCCATTAAGGGCCTCATATGTGAGAAGCAATATTTAAAACTCAATTTGAAATTTCACGGGAAGCCAATGGAGGGAGGCTAACACGGGAGAGATATGATCTCGCTTGCGGATTCCTGTCAGCACTCTCGCTGCTGTGTTCTGGATCAGTTGGAGGCTATTCAGCGAGCTTTTCGGACATCCTGCTAACAGCGCATTACAATAATCCAGTCTAGAACTGACAAATGTGTAGATTAATTTTTCAGCATCACCCTGGGAGAGGATGCTCCTGAGCTTGGAGATATTTCGGAGATGAAAAAAGGCAGTCTTACAAACCTGATTATTATGCTGCTTAATCACAGCCCAAACCCCACGAAGATGCTGTGAGATGATCTAAAGAGAGGCATTCACACCACGCATTCACTGACGTGCACCACACATTTACTGACGTGCACCGCAACACCCCACATGCATCACCATACCTGTGGTATGGTGATGCATGTGGGGTGTAAGTAAGTGACCACAGCCATCACCGTCTCGTGTCTTGGTCTTGCTTTTGTGCTCTGCTGATGGTGAATTTATTCCTCCAAACTCCTCCTCATTTATTCCTCAGGATTTCAGGTGTTCATGAAATGTCAGATCAGGCTGTCAGAGAGAGTCGGTGAAGAACACAAAGAACCTGACATCTGCTGCACCGTCAAATGACATATCTGACTTTTAAAAAAGTTTTTTTTAAAAAGGTAAACAGATGTTTCTCTCTGCTGTTCTGTGGGACGGTGCAGCCAACAGAGGCCAGGTGAGTCCGTACTGCACAGGTGCTGACACCTTAATGAGCTCTTTCAGGCTCAGGCACCTCAGAAGGAAGGTGGAGCCTGTGCACGCACGTGAGCGTGCTCGCTCCTCCTGTTTGATAGTCCGTTTTGCATCCAAGCCAAGTCCAAGAGTCAGTCTGGAAGTGTTGCTGCATGATTGTGATTTTGTCCTCAGATCATGAGAATGAAGGTTCTGCTCCTGTTAATGGTGAGTCCACTTCACGGTCTCTTTTTCTTTGGTATGTTTGTTTATGTCTGTACATCATTAACCTTAGCTTGTTTAAACAGCATTTGAATGAGTCAAGACTTGTGCCTGAAAGAGATGTGCAGATGTGAGTGCTCATCATGAAGCAGTCCTCCTCAGTATGGATGGTGGATGTTAAGAGCACTTCACAAGGAATCAGAAGTGCTGATCGTGATCATGTTAGGGTCAGCGCACTGCATCTTTGTTGATTTATAAAGAGTTAATTTAGAAGGTCAACTGAACCATCTCAGATATGAGTGACCGATCACATGACTGCTTAAATGTCTCACCCTTCTGCTTTCTTGGTGTTGAATCAAAACCACTCTGAGGCCGTCAGACGTCCTGATAACCAGAAACCATCAGTGTATTTGATCTTCTTGACTGACTGCAGAATACCTAATCAACACTTTATCAGGCTTCATCAGCGCCACCTGTCCAGCTGCTCGTCAACACCAACATCTAATCAGCCAATCACATTTATCCATGTAGACGTGGTCCAGATGACCTGCCGAAGCTCAAACCAGCATCAGGATGGAGAAGAAAGAGACTGAAGTGACTCTGAACGTGTCCTGGTTGCTGGTCTGAGAGTTCCAGAAACTGCTGATCTACTGGGATCCAGTACAACCATCTCCAGAGTTTCCAGAGGATGGTCCAGAAAGAGAAGATATCCAGCTGTTGATGCCAGAGGTCAGAGGAGGATGGACAGACTGGTTGGAGATGATAGAAAGACAACAGAAACTCTACCAAGGTCTCCAGAACACTGGAACATGGAAGCAGATGTTCTCCAGCAGCAGAAGACCACAGCAGCTGAGAACAGGAAACTGAGGCTACAGTTCACACAGACTCACCAGAACTGGACCACAGAAGACTGGAAGAACGTTGTCTGGTCTGATGAGTCTGGAAGGAACCAACATGAAAGCATGCATCCATCCTGGTCCATCAATAGTCCAGGCATTTCACAGCTCTCTCTCTTCACAGTCCACTCCTTGTTTTACTTTGAAGGTCTGTTTCCTGACATGGACTTCATTTTATTTCTCCTGGTCCCATCTCTCCTGATTTTTCCCACCTGTGTCCCACCTGTTTGCTACTGTAATGTACTGTTTTGGACATTCAGCTAGTTAGTTTTTTGTCTCTGGTCGCCTCTTTATTGCTGATTTGGATCTTTGTTTCTGCTCCTGGGATGCCCTGCACCCTTTCTTTCTAATAAAAAGACTCTTTTGACTCCTACCTCTTGAATTGTGGTCTATTTGTGTAACTCCAGCTGAAGATGTTCACTGTCCTTTCTTTGTACGTTCATAGATCAGCCAGATCTGGTAGATCCAAACGTAGGGGTTAGATCTTTTATTTCCACCTCCAACAGAACTTCAACTGCCTCCTGTAGGGGACATCGAGTCTAATCTTTCTTCCTCAGCCTCCGTGGTAAGGTCTTTGGAGGGGTGCCGGAGGAGAGAGCCCGACTGGTAGTCCAAGCCCTGATTCAGGAGGAACACTGTAGGGTTCTGCCCTGTCTGTGGAGCACTGGAGCAGCTCTATAATGTCATGAAGGTCCTAAAGGGTGCACAGGAATTTTCCCATCGATCCACATGTGTTTTTCTGGACTGGAGAGGGCATTCGAGTGTACTCCTCTGGGTGTCCTGTGGGGGTGCTCCAGGAGTATGGGATATTGGGTCCATTGTTATGGGGATTCAGTCCCTGTATAAAAGGAGCAAGACTTTAGTAAGTCAGGGTTGCACTTTGTCCCCATTCTGTTCGTAGCTTTTATGGCCATAATTTCTAGTGGAAGGCAAGGAGCACAGTTGGTCCAGCCTGGTGACCTCAGGACCACATCCTAACCACACCCTAAACCCATTGGCTTCATCGAGTCATGATCTTCAAATCAAATCAAACTCTATTTATATGGCAGCAGTGGAAGATGCTGTTGGGGAACTGAAACTAACAGGTCTAAACTGCTCGTAAGAGTGATTGTGAGCGTGTGGTTGTTTCTCTACATGTGGCCTTGTGAAGGACTGGTGACCTGTCCAGGCTGGACCCCTGCCTTTAGACCTGAAGACAGCTGGGTTAGATAGATAGATACGCCCTAAACCATGTCAGGTCCATTCCTCAGCAGGGTGTCAGCAGGCTATCATGCAAGTCTCGCCATCTTTCTTCTTCCTGTTGGGACACACACAGCCTGAAGCACTTAATTAGTTCTTACACAACAGTGAATGAGACAATGGGCCTAAAGTGAAACTGCAGTTTTACAGATGGGAGGGGCTTTCACAGGAGGTTTGAAATAAACCCCTCTCCTAGTGGTGAATCTCCAGGAGGGGTGGGGTGTTCCAGTCTCTCTAATCACAGACTGTCACTCAGACACACTGAGAACAGATTTTTGGTGTTCTCACGTGATAAAAAGCATAACTGTAAGAATCAATGTTTACAAGAACTAACTAACTACAACTAACTACTAACTACAAGAAATGGAACAAAACCTTTTTTTAATCATAGGGTCAAACGAGAAGCAGATATAACCTCAATTTCCAAATAGTTGGGACTCTCTGTAAAATGTAAATAAAATCAGAATGTAATAGTTTGTTTTGTATTTTATTCCCAATAGAACATTAAAAAAAACCTATCATTCTGACTTTGATGACATCACCTCATCTCTAAACAGTTGTAACAGGATGATGTCCATCATTGTTCATCTCCTCTTCTTCTAACATCTGTCTGTAAACATCTGGGAGGTGAGGAGGAAACCAGCTGTTGGAGGTTCAGGGAAGGAATGTTGTCCCATTCTGGCCTGATGCAGGATTCTAGCTGCTCCACAGTCCTGGACCTTCACTGCTGGATTTCTGGTTTTCTGCTGGTCAAAGGTCTGGACTGCAGCAGACCAGTTCTCAGATTTTTTAAATCTGGTTTAGTGCTCAGCTCAGACAAAGTGGTCCTAGTGACTTTAAACTTTCACATGGAGGTTGACAGTGACAGCTTTAAATCAGCCTTTTAACCAACTCACTGCTTTAATCATCCTGGATCTGATCCTCACCTATGGTCTAGAACCTGATCGTCTAGATCTGGTCCTCACCTATGGTCTAGAACCTGATCATCTGTTAGCATCTCCTCTGAATCCTCTCTGATCACTATTTAATAATATTAGAGTTTAACATTCTTGATTTTACAACGGATAATAAAACGTGTCATTACAGCAGATGCTGATCTGAAAATGATGTGAATAAATTCAAGGAGGCCATTGTTTCACATCTTACAACGGTAGGATATGGTAGAACAGATGAGGGTGATGAGCTGAAATGTTCTGACAAGGTCATCAATATCTGCAGATGTTTTACATTCAGCCCTGGATGCTGTTGCTCCTCTGAACCAGAGGAGCTCAGTTCCCTGGTATCATTCACACAGCCCTGGCAATTTTGTGAATTTCTTAGGCCATTTTTTAGCAGAAAAATGCTCACATTCACCATAACTGGTAAACCATTTAAAAATAACAATGTCAGTTAATATACAATAAAAAATTAGAAAAGAGACAGATGATAAAGTACATAATTTCTTTAATTACCTTAGGAAGGCTGGACAAAACCTAAACTAGTATTATTATTGTTATTATTACTATTATTATTATTATTATTATTATTATTATTATTATTATTAATAATAATAATAATAATAATAATAATAATAATAATAATAATAATTAATGAGTGAGAATGTCTTTAGAATGTGTGTTTAGGGAGCATATTTTAGCGTATATATAATACATAGGCCTTTTAAAACTGCATCAATAATTCACAGAGTTTTGGGATTTGCGGGGGGAGGAAGGACCATAACCCCCGTGAATAATAAAAGGTGTACTGTAATTGTGGACTAACCTTTGCTGTGTTTTAGGCTTCCGCTGTGGTGACTACAAATTCTGAAGAAATACTGATAAAAAAAAGGATGTGTATCTTTCCATTAATACTGTGGGAAAACAAAGACTACACTAATTTCAGCGCCATTTCCAGGGTGAGTCACTGAGTCCAACATCACTTTAACCCTACTTTCTGACTCAAGGGTGTCTAACTCCTGTCCTGAAGACCATTGTCCTGCATGTCTTAGATGTTTCCCTGCCGCACCACACTTAGATAATTGCTCTTCTATTAATCTTTTTTTTTTTGCCTTGATTAGTGTATGTACTCTTTTACCCGCTTGACTCTTCATATATTTGAGTCGGCCAACTACACTATGAATCATTAAATGTTCACGAAGCTACAATATGTAACCATACGAACCACCAGGAGGATAAACACAGAAACATGATGTACAATAGTAGAGAGGAGAGTAGGTGTTGCCTCCAGGCTTCATGAGCCTCGGGCCCCTCCGTAGTTGTAGTCCTGTAGCCTCCGTAGTCCTGTCAAAACAGGAAGCCATGCACTGACGTCTACGTCCATGCCGCAGACAGACAACGTAACAAACCTCCGTTAGCAGTAGCTGGGATAAAAAGGATACAAAAGATACTATTTTGAATGTAAGTTCAGCTTCAAAACCTTGCCTGATGGCTAACTCCCAAAGACTAATGTCGTTTGTGTTTTACTGTCGATGTGAATTTATTTACCACCAGAGTCCGATACTGAAATATCACTGTCGGCTAATCAGCGCTGATGCAGAGAGCCCCCCCCCCTTCCCCCCCTTTGAAGCAAACCACAAAATATTTTGTATGAAGAACATAAGAGAAAATATTGAGTAATATATATAATATATTATGGATTGCATTGTAGCAATAATAAACATGCATTTTTTGCATAAGGAAGCATTTGTGTACCTCATATTAGGAAGGCAACTTTATTTGTAGAGCACAATTCGTACACAGGCATTCAAAGTGCTTTACAGATGCATAAAGTCACAAGAAGGCAAATAGAATAATTCCATACAAGCATAAAAATAATCAATAATAAATAAAAATTATTAATAAAAAAATTAATTAATTAAATTAAAATGAAGAGTGCAGATAAAATCCTTCCAGTCATCATCTCACATCTAAACATAATGTTTTCGTCTGGATCTGAACATTGTCAGAGTTCAGGTCTGTCTCACATCTTCTAGAAGACGGGTCCAGATTTTAGGAGCATAAAACTGAAATGCAGCTTCACCTTGTTTAGTCCTGACTCTGGACCAGCAGGAGACCACTACGAGGTTCTCAGAGTCCAGGTTGGTTCATCTGGATCTAACATGTCAGAGATGGACTTTGGAGCCATGAGAGGACTGAACACAGTAGAGCTGTTTTTTAAAGTCTATTCTCTGTGACAGGAAGCCAGAGACCTCAGGACTGGACTAATATGGTCATATTTCCTGGTTCGAGTCAGGACTCGATAATAAGAGTAATACAACTTGAAAAGATCTGTATAAGGTAGATTTAGAACAGATAAAATATGCGATTAATTTGCGATTATCATGATTAACTTGACAGTCAGCGATTAATCTGATTATTATTTTGAGAAATTGACAGCCCTAATTCTGACGTTCTGGCCCAAATTGTATATAGTACAATAGTAATCACTCACTAACTCAGAGAAACAGCCATACTCACAACTTATTATTCATTAAGAAATAAAATTATACGAACAAGGAAAACAATAATTGTTATTATGCCTGTCACACTATCACAAAATTATACATTGATATTGGTGCAGCAGTCTTAATACTTCACCTGGTTAGTCAACATCAGCTACATGCCTATAGGGAAGGCTAAAAAGCTCAAAATAGAAAAAAAAAAGTTGTTTTGTTCTGCTTTAACAGAGTTCTGATCCCAAAGAGAGTGATCATCTCCTCCATATTCCTCTGAAAGACTGCAAGGATGTAGGAAAGGCATAATGAAATAAATGCCCACTCGTATATCCCCCGGTGAGTCACAAAAGTCGGAAGAAATTTGGATCCCTCCTCAGTGGCACAACAATACAACAACATGCTTATATGGCACCTTTCTAGTCCAGGGACCACTCAAGGTCTTTTACAACACAAACAGCTTTCTGTCCCTGCAACACACACATTCATTAGATCAATTTATTTAATAGACAGAATTATCCCTATAATTACTTCTATAATTCCTTTAATCAAATGTCACTATGGTTAACGTATAGGAAACAGAGGCAGGATTTACTGTTGTGTCGTGTTTTTGGGATGGGAGGAAACTGGAGTAACAGGTGAAAACCCACACAGACGCAGGGAGAAGATGCAAACTCCACACAGAAAGACCAGCTGAACTGAGATCCAACTGAACCTTCTTGTTGTTAAGTGTCAGTGCTGACCACTGAACTACTGTGCAGCCTGTCATGAGGAGTAAAGTAGAAGGAACCGAGCAGCAGCTGCAGTAGAAACTAGGGGTGTAACGGTACACAAAACTCTCGGTTCGGTACGTACCTCGGTTTTGAGGTCACGGTTCGGTTCATTTTCGGTACAGTAAGAAAACAAAATGCAAAATATAAATGTGCTAGTTGTTTATTACACACTTTTGTGCTTTTAAAACAATAAGAACATTAGCCTATACAAAGCTAGAATTTTGCTCAAAAATATAAATACAATATTCTGAAATGTAGATATTTTGAAAAACAAAATAAAAATAATATTGGCTCAGACTTTTTCTTAAAGAAAATATCCATATGATGTGCAAAATTGAACAGTTGCAACACTGAACAGTTTCAAGTTGTTGCTCAGATTAAATAACATGAATAAGGCTCAGACTGTTTCTTTAAAAACAAATCATTGTATTTTTTCATAAAGTCCCGGTATGATTTTCTGGCTAAAATGTGGACAAGAAGGTAATTGATATCGGGGCTCAAATACTTTTATCATGTGTTTGAAGCCAGCGTTTAGGTGATTAGGGTCTTAAATCTGCAGCTATAAAACACAACTTCGGCTCCCCGGTGAAATATAAACAGGGACAAAGAGAAGTTGATAAAACCAAGGTGGTTTGCTGACATTGTTCATCCGAGATCGGGTATGTTTCTGGCAACACGTCAAACCTGTTAACTCATTTGAAACGGCACCACCCCAGCGTGAACATCGCTACAAAAAGAGAAAGACGACCGAGTACAAACACAGCTTCCCACCACATTTAACACTATGTCGCGGGAGGCTTATTGCCAATGCTAGTGGCATTAGCATTAGCCACGACGTCCGCTACAACTGCTGTTTGTTGTGCTCCATGCGGTCTTCTACTTAATATGTCCGTGTGGAAACTCGTTCGGTACGCCTCCGTCCCGAACCGACCACGTCATACCGAACGGTTCAATACAAATACATGTACCGTTACACCCCTAGTAGAAACCATCAACATCATGGTAGGACCTGCAGAAGAAGAAGAAGGGAGGGAGACTACAATGAAACCCTGATGGTATACTTTTCCATTTCCAAGATGCTGAACTAAGACTTTCTGCCATGGGCATCATTTAGGTCTTGGATGATTGAAGATGATGACGATGTAGATCAGGAAAAGTCTTTTTGGTTTAACAGATAAAAGTTGAGCGTTGACAGTTGATAACTGAGGTGTAGCATTATGCATTTCTTTTGAACACACTCCAAGCAGAGAAAAGACATTTGGATCTTATTATCCATTTCTTTTTTTCAGGGGATCCTGAATGTATTCTTTAACCTTCTTGACTAATGGCTTTGCTATTCAGGAGCATGCCCTCTAGCATATGGCCTAAATGTAGTTAGGATCCATCTTCCTAACACAACCTTAAGGCCATATGTTATGTATTGTGGCAACTTATTGGAAGTTTGTTTCTGACCAGTGATTTTAGTTGCACTCAGTGCTACCAGAGGAGTACCCTATGGTTGGGACTGATTTCCATTTGTCCATGTGTTTAATAAGGAGTGTGTAAGAAAGTGTAAATTTATCTTTGTTGTACTTACTACTTGTTTGAAGAAGGCTGGATATAAACAGTGTGCTGTGTTTGACATCAGTGACTTTGTGGACAAATAACTGTGGTGTGGAAACAAATCAATGCCTTTCTTTTCACCTACGTAAGACTGCAAGAATCTCCTGGGTTCAGCTACAGTCACATCATCTTTATCCATCAGTGTGTTTTTAAAGCTGTCTGTTTTGATTATTCAGAGATTGACTGACTATTTCTGATTCAGGAAAGTTCTCTTGGATTCCATAATCAATTTGTGTGCACTCAGTGCTGTGAGACATATCTGATGAAAGATTATCAGTGTGACCTCCTTGATTTTTAAGTTCTTTCTGGTGGAGACATGCAAGCTCTTTGGTGGAGGCCACTTTTGCACATGACTGTTGGTTATTGGACTCTGATTACTACTATCCATTGTTTGTTAACAAATCTGTATGCAAATCCCCAGTTTTTTTTTGACTTCTCAAGAGGCTTACTGTACTTGAAGACATGGATATAATCCAATAAAAATTGGGGTCTCCATCTTCTTGCAAAGATGGATTGATCTTTGTAAGGTACTGGACATATGGCATATAAAAGAGGTCTGAATTTAGACACCTGGGTAAGACTTTGCTTTTAGCTGGAGGCTACATTTCCACTGAATCCAGCTACTGATCTAGCCCATGATGATGGGAGCAAGCAGCTACTTATTCAGCCTGGCAAGTAACCCAGGGTAGTAATCTATGATCATCTATTGCCTTTGATGAGTATCAGCAAGGCTACCATTAGCATTAGCACCTAGCACCATGCATAGGTTGGACTAGACATACCCTTGACTCAGAATTTACATTTCTGGACTGACAACCAGCATGCAGTGAATTAGAATCTACTTTTTGGTTACTATCTTTTGGTAAAGCTGGTAACAAAAGAAGCCGTCAAAATCTTTAAAAGCAAACAAACAAACAAAAAACAATTCTTACAATTAAGCAGACAATCTGATTGTCACATTTACCAGAGGAGAGATACACCACCTAAACACAACTGTACTGCAAACAAACAAACCAAAAAAAAAATCTATTTGGCTCCCTTTGACCTTTAGTCAGAGTGAACTTACCAATAATTTGCTACATGTCATCCAAGCTAAAGGATCCTGCAGTCATAATTTGCTTCATGAAAAAATGGGCAGAGTTCAAAAATACAAATTAGGAGTGTGTCTCAATCAACAAGCAACATATCAATAAAATATTCAAATGTTATTACCTCTGTTATTACCTTAATCTGTATTGTAATAGACATTATACAAATGAAGTTGAATTGAATTGAATTTAGTCTTTCAACTCTTTTTTTTAATCAAAGTTGGTAACTTTGGTGTTACAAATCACTCTCAACACTTTCACCAACAGCAGTTTCACTTTCCCCCAAACCACGTAGTTCTTGGTCTTAGACTATCAGTGAGCTATGTCCTTAAAGTCTCCATCCAATTGTGTTTCAAGATGTCCCATGAACAAAATGAATCATCAATGACTGTTGATCTCTGCTTTAAATCTGCAGAACACCACCCACAGTCTCATAAAGGAAACGTCACACAGCTCATATGGTATGTTCGACCTAAAATATTGGAAGAATCCAGCCTGATTACTTCAGGGGTGGGGTTTCACAAGCTTATATGAAGAACTGATTAACAGAGCGATTGAAATGATGAAATGAGAGGTGAGTCCAGGCTGCAAGAAATCAGCTCCAGTTAGGTGGAGAAGTTAGTAAAAGCAAGGCTGTTCTTCACTGGGAGAGGGAGCTGCAGGCTGGCCCACAGTGTATTTCTGATATCATTGAAAGTGATAGGTGGTGAAGAGAGTGTTATATGAGCATATTCCACATTCACATTTAATGAATGAAGAGAATAGTGTTAAACTCCAGACATTTCAACATAATGAAATTGTATTTTTTTTACAATGATAAAAATTTACTTAAATAGACCATTTTGAGGAATACAGAGTGCAAATTAAAAAATAGTTTAAGAAATGCTAACATTATATCTGTATTTTATTACTATTATTATTATTATTATTATTATTGTCCTTTATGGGACACGTTGTGAGAGACACTTTTTTTTACCCTCTTCTTCCTCCCCCGTGACCTTATTTCCTTATCAAATAAAAAGCATTCGCTGGGCACCTGGCTGCAGCTTCAGTGCACCGTTGACCCATGTCCTACTATGTTTGTCTGTTTCTTGTATGGACGATGTACTGGAATGTAATTTTATTGTGCCGTGACACTGGGCTCAATGACAAATAAAGCCTCCCTGAATCTTGATCCATGATTATTTTTAAAGAAAGACCCATACAAACATCAACATGTAAGATCTCTTGGTGTCTTGGTCTTGGTTTTTTTTTAGAAGAGTAGGAAATTATCATCAAATTTCTGACATCCTGTTTCCCAATGGTCAGACATTGTGTGAGGCTCTTTCAGGCACTGCTACACATGGAAATTTACATAGCATCACAAATTTGTAAGGTGAGGTAGGAAGGACTCAAATGTTCTTAAGATCATTGTTTCACTTGCAAATACAGTGTGTTTGCTTTGCCCTAATGACTGCTGCAAGCACAGCGCCGCCACATTGCTATAATGAGGTCCACCTTGTACTGCTAACAAGTTTTACCTTTGGCCTCTGGTCTCCAGGAAATTCTCAACTATTCTCTCTCTAATCCTCATTCCACGCACTCTTTCAAGTCATTATACATGCTGAGCATGGCCTCACCTGGCTGAAACAACTGCATTGTTGCCCAAGCACATAAACACAAAGAAATGCACTATAGTGAGGACACACACTGCTGCTGAAAAGATACTGACAGAGGTCTAAGAGTAATTACTTGCTTCTTTCAGTGCTTGACAGACTATTATAATCTGGATTTCATCCAAGTATTCTTACAAATACTTCAAACACCCATACACCTTTAGAAAATTGAAAGAAGTAAGCAGAGTTGTATATGATTATCTGCAGACACTGAAATCACTTTATTTTATTTAATTGTTGTAGAACTAGAATGAAATTTTATCATCTGCAATCATGTTCTTTTTTTTCTTACCTGATGGGCTAAAATCTCATCTGCAATAATCACCCACCAGCAGCACTTCTTAGGCCGTGAACAAGACAGTAACCATGGCAACCTCCAAGATGTGCCAGATGTATTCTATGTAACAACCATGAACAAGTGAATTCACACAAATACAAGGATCACAGTAAAAAAGTTGTAAAATCAAAACTTCACTTCCAAGGTTGAGGTCATAGACAGGATGTCAGACAGTGTTGGAAATAATACAGATAAGGAACAGGTGAGAGACAAAGATCCAGACATGACTGACTTCTCTTGATAAGGGCCATTCTAAGGCAAAAAGTCAGGTCCAGAGCAAAAGGTCATGAACAATGGAAAGTACTGGAGAGAATATATAACAAGCATGAAGAAAATCTACCATTGTAAGGGAGGAATTATGGATGCTCTTTCAGGACTTTTGGGTCTTTTCACCTATTTGAGGTTGTTAAAGAAATTTCAGTCTGTCAGTCCATTTAAATCTTACCAACCAATCATTATTTATTAAGTACACCATACTAAATGCACCATATTTTTTTTGATCAGCTTCAAACTGAGACTAGAAGGAAAGCATTAACATTTTCAGCCACAAAGAACGTGTTGTCTTACATCAACTCTGTCCGTTAACATCATAATCAGGACTTTGTTTTTGCTCTCACGTTAACATTTCATCGTTAGCTGTAACTGAGAGCTGCTACCTCACTGATAACCTCAGACAGTTCACGTTGGCTGTTAGCTCATTGCTAATTGTCATATGGCTCGCATTAATGTGTGCTCAGGCCTGGTTGACAGTTATGGCAACTGTTTTATGTGTCGTTGTTTAAACGGGAGCTTTACTCACCTGTTGCATTTCGTTGTCAGTATTTGAGATGCTTGTGCTATTTTACCTTTTAGACACCATTTTACAGTACCACCTGCCAATGGGTTCATCAACTTTCTTTGCTACATTTTGGTCTGTGACTTTGCATTCAAATTATTTCCACACAGCACTTTAACTTTTAATATTCTTTACTAAAAGGGGGCATTAAGGCCTGTAAAAAGGTAGTTCAGTGTTGTGACCAGCAATAAATCACTGACTTGTTCATGTTCAGCTGCAAATGAAAGCAGTAGTTGTGTGCCTGAATGTATGTGGAGCTATCGATACTGTTGCGACTTAGCAATCTACTCATAATTTAGTACTAGTTAATATCAGAGCTATAATAGGTTTCTTTTAAGAACCATACTACCAAATGGGTCTTGTCAGAAGAGTAAAAATAGTGTAATTTCAATGGATATGAAAAGGGCTTATTTTCTGTAACTGTTCAGTTATTCTTGAACTAAACTGTTTGTACAGCTTCCCTGCTTGGTAAGAAAACTGTCGTACCGGTATGTGGTGTTTATTTGTAGAACATGAGCTGAGAGGAAGCAGAATCAAATACATGACATCCTCTTTGGAAGAGATAACCGCAAAAGAAAACCAATCTATAGCTCTAAGAATAAATACATATCAAATTTTATGTATGTCAGTGCAGTATTTATGGCTCTTAGCTAGTGTGGTTTGAGTAGTGCAGCTGCAGCGCCTGTCGCTTCCTGACAGCAGCTACCTCGCTCTATTAAGTGTTTAATATCACGTGCCAAGGTGATTTCTAACCAGTGTGTACTGCTTCAAGACTATAATGCATTTTGTCAAGTCAATTCTATCATACCCATAGGTTCCTCCCATATTAAACTTCCTATAAACATTCAAATTATTTCAAGTGTTTCCAGAAAGTATATGTTTCTTTAAGTGCCTTGAACTAAATACTTTCAGGTCTAATAGATGTGACCTGCAGAATCAGTGCTCCTGATCAGATGGTCATAGCATCTTAATGGAAAAAAAAACAAAAAACATTGTGCAGGAGGGTACTGCTCAACAGAAAAGTTGTTGCTGTCAACACATACATGCAGCTGTGAGGAGAAGATTCAGTAGTTCCCTCTCTGTAAAGTTGCCATGACAGTGTTAAGGGCCGTGTATACTCTCGCGGCAATGTGTCGCCGTCAGCTTGTCGTAGAGATACCGCAGTCACTTTTGATTTATACTCAATTTTGAAGCGCGCTCTGCGCTATGTTATTCCACGCCACAACGCAAGAGGGACAATCACGAACTAGCTAAACTTATCTCTTGTGTATTTCCACCTCCTCACTGTCTCGGCTGTATCCAGACCCACATTTATCGCTATCTCCCTCCATGAATTACTAGAATATGTGCTGTCTTTGTAGTGTGGAGAACCAGAATTGTACAGATGTGGGTACTTCCTCATTTCTTCAATGACACGCTCTTTTCTACGCGGATGTAGAATTGACCAATCAGAGGCTTCCTTTCTCTCCTCTCTACAACACTCTGCGGCACTGTCTGCGGTCACCTACAATTTTGGGGAGGTGAACCGGAGTGTCTGCGTAGGGTGGGGGGGGGCATATCTGCATTATCTGTGTCACACACGCAGATGACCTGATTTCTGAGCATAAACCAGGCTTTAAAGCGTTGGCAGTGTCCAAGAAAAGCTGATTTCTAGAAAGCACCGAGGACATCCATATCCAGCTGCGGAACATGTCTCTGCCGGGCCAGAGGAGGGGCACATGACCGGGCCCTTTAAGCCCAATAAAGCTTGTAATTACATGTTTTACAACATACACATGCCCGCAGCAGCGGGGCTTACAAGCATTACTACATTTTTGACAAATAGCTCAAAGCATTTGATAGTAAGAGTTCAACACCACGAAGAGCGACCATGCCATTTTGAAGTCAATCAAACCTGTAGTATTATGGCATGATATATATTCTCTAAAATGTATTCAGTGGTATGTGGTTGTGACGTCACGCAGGAGACGCACCACCGTCATTACCTCCACCAAGGAGGTTATGTTTTTGCTGGCGTTTATCTGTCTGTCTGTGTTCAAGATAATTCAAAAAGTTATGGATGGATTTTGATGAAATTTTCAGGAGTTGGCGGAAATGTGAAAAGGAAGAACTGATTTCATTTTGGGTGTGATCTGGAAGAAATCCTGGATTCTGGATCGCTTTCAAATTTTCGATAATTAGTGCGCTTGGCGGAGGTCTGCGCTCTCAAAGTGCTTTTCTAGTTGTTGTAGTTGCTACCGGCATTCATTTATTTCACTCGGTACTAAGTGTCAAGTTTGAGGCAGAATGGAGGACCCAGGTGCAGGAGTTTCAAAAAAATTAATGTATTAATTTAACAAAAACAAAACCAAATAGAACATAGAAAAACCCAAAATGGCCGTCATGGCCGCCCCAGACCATGACACTAAGTGCCGATTTCGCCTAATGTGTTTCCATTGCTGTGAATAAATACCAACTCCAAGCATGTCGTTGTACGAGCCTTTTTGCAAGTGGAACCCGACAAAACTGACTTGAGGTCTAACAAACCATGAGAACAACAAAAATATGAGGCTACCTGACCCCTAATAATAACGTTAGGCGGTTGGGCTACTCTGATAGCAACCACATCAACAATTTACAACTAACTCACATACTGTTTTCAGTGACAGTGATTGTGAGAAATTGTACCTGTGAATCTGGCTCCCTGACCGTGGTGCCAGTTTTGGTGGGCTTGACTCATGGTGAACAACGTCAGGTTCATCTCCAGGAGGATATGTATCCAGCTTTTTTAGTTTAGTCTTTTTCTGTGCTCTTTTTTTCCTTTTCTTTGCATGTTGTTGCTCCACTTTTATGCTTGTATGAACTGCCACTCATGATTAGATTAATCTGTGATCCACCTACCCTGCACCTCATAGACTCTGTTGACTAGTGACTGATGATGACACTGATGGACAGCTGTTGATGACGATTTTACCCAAAATACATTTGGAGATCTTACCGGCGATCCACTTGTAAACTTGCACATTTTAAAGTTAACTGTGAGAGTGAACATGAAGCCAGCCATGCAGCACAACATTTAATTCACTGTGTAGAAACCTACATGATCAAAGTCAGTCTTACATTTTTTCTGACCAACCATGATTCATTCTGGCTGGAGAAACCTTTATATATAACCTCGTACGTAGCGCGTATACTTTTCACAGAAGTTGTTGTATCCAGTAGTACGCAAGGTGTGACTGATGCCTGAGGAGAGGTCTGTTTCTTTGTCTTTCACCGGGCCCTCGTGGGGAGTCTGCCCCCCCCCCCCCCCCCCCAGCCCCCTCTGAAGCTCTGCTACTGTCCATATCTGTGAACCTTGTCATCTTTCTTTGTCACCCACCTGCATATTTTTCTGTGAAGCTTGGTGCTTTAAAGCAGCAGTTACCAGTCTTTTCAAGTAACTGTAGACATTCTTGATGAAATAAATCATCGAGTAGACAAATAGTTAACTAAATCATCAGTGTGTTACAGTGTGATTAAGTTTGACAGCTGAACTATTTCATCAACATTTTAAATCTAGTTCATTGAGTTTTATGATGATGGTTGAGTTGTTGTCATTGTTTTTTTACGTGATTTTTTTTCCCCAACATCCAAAAATATTGAGAAAGCAACATTCAGTTGAACTTTTTTTTTTTTTTTTTTTTTTTAATGCAAACAGTCTTTAAAATCAATTTCAGTCTGAATTCACAGCACTGAGACAGCACTATCAAAGTCTTAAATGACATTTATCTGAACTCTGATTCAGGTATATCATCCATAGGGGTTATCAAGTCCAGTTCTCAGCTTGTTCAGATTTTATCTTGAAGACAGGAACTTTGTTGTTTCCATGGGTGAACATAAATCTGAGCTTCTTCCTATGACCCGTGGAGTACCTCAAGGGTTGATTCTTGGACCACTGTTATTCAACCTCTTCATGCTTCCCCTAGGTCTGATCATACAAGGCAGCAATGTTGCTCACCACAGCTATGCAGATGACACTCAGGTTTACTTGGTTCTTTCACCAAATGACTCTTGTCCATAAAAATCACTGTCAGTTCTATTATTTGATAACAAAATGGAAAGAATAAAAGCTGCTGCCCAGCTTGAATATAGAGGTATCAAGACAAAAAAACTCAAGATAGGAATCTTCGAGTTTTAATTCACTTAGAGCTGAACTTCAGCAGCCACATCAAGGCTGCAACTGAAACAGTTTATCACCTCAAACAGATATCAAGAGTCAGAGATCAGATGTCCAGGGCAGATTTAGAGAAGCTCAGTTGTGCCTTTATCTCTGCAGACTTAACAACTGTAAAGCTCTTCTATCTAGTCTTCCCAAAAAAGACAATTAGACAGCTTCAGCTCATCCAGAACATTGCTGCAGGAGTTCTAACCAGAACCAGAAAAACTGAGAACTTTGTTCCTGGTTAGAGATCCTTTACACTGGTTACCAGTTACCTACAGAAAAGACTTCAAAGTGTTGTTGTTTGTTTACAAATAAATAAATGAGTCCAGAAAAAAAACATTTCTGATTTTCTCGTAGAATAAAAACCAAGCAGGGCTTTGAGATCTTTACCAGTCAGCTGGTATCCCACTGAATTAAAACCAAACAAAGAGAAAATGCATTTAGCTACTCTGCTTAACACAGAGGGAATTAACTTCCTGTTCTTATTAATTGTGCCCAAACTCTAGACACTTTTAAAATTAAACTGACAACTCACTGTTTTAATAAGATTTCAGTGACAGGCATCAGCACAGTTTATATAACCCTATTTGACTGCACTTAAATGTTTCAAACTAATTTAGCTGCCTGGGAAAATCATGAGGTATGGAGCCACTGAAGGGGAGGCACTTTTACAATTTGCTCTGTAGAACTTTATGTTCTCAATCTGGTGTAACTCTAGCAAAGAAATACTAACATTAAGTGTGCTTTTGAAACTGTTTAAATATATGCCATATTTAGTTTGCTTGTTTTGTTGTATGTTTTAATATTGTATGTTTTATGTATGTTTAACAGACATAAACATAAAACATACATAACATATAAAACATACATACAAATTATGTTTATGTTGTATGTTTTAATAATTTACATTTAGTAAATTATTATACTAACAAATGAGGACTAGAAAGAAGAAGACACATTCAAAAGTATGTGAACCCCTTTAACTTAACTGGCTTTCCACATTACTTTGCCATAAAATTTGATCTGAGTTATATTGAAGCCACAATAATAGGCAAAACAAAAATGTCCTTAAGATTATGACACAGACACTATTATAATTCCTTATAACTTTGTTTCCCACACTTATTAAACATTCACTTTGCAGTCTGGAAGGGGAGGGGTGAACGTCTTCTCTGACCGCAGTTGGACTGCACCTGAGAGGGACTGTGTCTGCTACAGATGAGGACCCCTGTAAGTGCTTTTGGAAGGTGAAGGGGCCCATAGCTAGCCTGATAGATCAGACTGACACCGAGAAAGATATGGACCTGCAAAGAAAATTTTTAATTTCCTAGTGGTATGTCTAGATTTATATGCTAGCCCATAGTAACTGCTCAAAGTTAAGAGTAATGATGAGTGCTTTCATTTTGAAGTCTCTGAATGTCTCTCATAACCCCAGAAAAAGTCACTAGATTTGTTGCTAGTCACTTTAAAAAAAAAAATGCTCTGTCGTAGACTTGTTTCCATCACTCTGAATACATCACCTTGTTCATCGCTTTGACTGGTTGTACCACTAAGCAACTACATAAAGAGGCAGTTTGAGAAGCAACTATTAGTGCCACTCTTTGGATGGGGAGGCCCTATGGATCATTTTCAGATTATAATTTTACTTTTGTAAGTTTCAAGTGATTTCAGTTAGAATTGTGGGTTTTTCCTTCTTTAACTGAGGGGTACCAACAATTTTGTCCATGTGTGTATCTATCTATCTATCTATATGCCTGTGTTTCAGTGTATGCTTGGGAAGGTAGGTATTTTGTCAAATTCACTCCATGTGATGGTAATAATGAATACTATGTGCAATTCTTTACACAATAGACAGGAGCTTTTTCTTGAGAAACAGGACTGTATGTTTTTTTTAAGTGCTAACACCTTAAAGCAACTTTCCATCTTTTAAATAAGTCCAATATGTACAGAGTCAACATAAGTCCCCCAAAATCCTCAAGGTTGCCCATCTCCTGGCCTTTCCATGGCCTCTGCCATAAGTCATCAGAGCTGTCAGAACCACCTCCAGGTACATAATGAACAGGAGTTCCATTCTGTCACCTCTCTGTCACCCATTACATCCGCCGTGTCTTCATCAGGAAGCAACTTGTGGAGGTGTAATGTGGACATAAGTCTTTTTCTAAATGTGACATGCAGGTTGACAGTGGAGGTCACCCTCCCTTTCAATCAAATGAAGTTGACACAGACTGGGTGGAAACTCAATATGTGCATGTGAACTTTTTCACCAGTTCCAGCTTCCTGTAGACCAGCTCATATTTATGTAAATGTGAGCAGAAACAAGAAGACATGTTTGACCATCTGTTATAGCACCGGTCATTGAACAGGATGATTAAAGCTTTAGTAGTCTTTATTAAATAGAAAATGAAAATAAAAATAAATAGTTCACTGTAGCATCCTTAAGGAAGATACTTTAGGTTGACAGGTATATATGTATAAAACTATACATGCAATATAATTATTGTATGTATCTGGACAGTCCTGATTGCAGTGTTATTAGTATGACAAGCAGATCCTCTTCATCCCTGACCACATATCTTGCATGTTGTTCTGCTGGAGCTTATTCTCCATCTTTTACTTGAACACACCTACTGGTTGTTTCTAATCTTGACTGTGAGTTGTGTTTGTAGTGACTTCAAAAGTTTCCTGTCTCCATCCTTGAAAGTTTTTTTTTTTTTTTTTTTGTTCAGAAGCTCTTTTAGGTCTCTGGTGATCAAGGATTTATTATTGGGAAAGTACGTGTTCTGGTGGGGATGCTGTTGTCCACACAGAAGCTAATATAGTCAGTAATACACTCGGTTATGGAAATAATGTCTGAATTATGGGTTTATAGGTGGAGGAGAGAACAAACAAATTATGATCTGCTTTGCCAAGAGCAGCCTGTCCGATGAGCTGTATGCATCTCTGATATCTCCAGATATCACCACAAATGCAGTGGGTTGTTGTGTCTGTAGCTAAGCAACGGCAGACTTTACGATGACACTGTACTTTTTAGCCAGAAAATGTTACAATGTTACAAAAAAAATCCACAGACAACACAGTTTAACTGTAAGTATGAAAGATAAACAAAGATCACTTGAATTGAGATTCTGATATTTACTAGATAAAATTACAACTAAACTAAACCTAAGCAAACAATTCAAGCATGAAATATAACTATCAACTAGAGATGCAACAGTACTCGGTAAAATACCGAACCGTTGGGTATGACCTGCACGGGACAGCAAAGGCTTTTATGTCCCGCTGTATTTATGTTCCAATAACTTTGCATTGGACTTGCACGTGAGCGTGCGTGCCTTTTAGGCAACAGGCCCGCCGCTGCATGTCAATGTCCACTCGCCTCCGCTCACTCACAGTGACCAGCCTATCACACTTTGGCCAGTTGGCTGCAGCTCATAGACGCAGAAAAAAAAACAAGCAGGCATGGCCAGCGGTAGCGGAGAAATTGGGAAAAACTTTTTTTTAATCACCGATGTGGGAGCATTTTGGTTTTGCTGTTGAATACACCGGTGAGGGAGTGAAAACAGTCAACAGTTAACAGTTGACTGAACGAATCAATGGATGCACTTAAAGATCACCAACAATTAATGTTCCTGTCCCTCCTCGACCACCAACAGTTTCAGACATATCGGAAATAAATTCACGCATCCAACCTTTTCCAGCTTGACACCAGAGACAAAGATCTCCTTGGTTTCCTCCACAGCAAACATCTGGATGAGATCATGCCACAGCTGTACAGACTGACGTGTCTGGCCGTGACTATTCCCACATCCACCACAACTGCTGACCAGACATCCGCTGACCTCAAGAGAATAAAAACGTATCCAAGTAATACGGTGATGCGTAATCGAGAGGTAGAGCCGTTTGTGCACGTCCACATGTGACCAGGTGGACGCACATTTATTCCATTTGGACGTGCTCTTTTACGCGCCGACATACGAGTTGCGCTCGGTGTCTTGCGATTGGCGGGTTTAGGGTAGCGTGTGGTCTGAAACTGTACCGAATCCATACCGAAACCATGACAAAAAACCGAGGTACAGACCGTATCGTGAGCCACCTGTACCTGTTGCACCCCTACAATCAACAAATATGAGTATGTTTCAGAGGGACTGTAGGTGTGTGTGACGACTCCTCCACCTGTACACCAGGTGGTGGTGTTGGTTGTTTTTGGTTTCTTTCTGTTGCAGGTGGAGAGTCGTCAGCCTGAGGAGACACACCTGGGCTCAATGGTTCTCCTCCCATTAACAAGGCCATTTCCAGACTGCAGGAGGGTTGTGATGAGGGCTGCTCTGGGGAGCCGGTCCTTGTCACCACGCTGTGATTACTGCTGGCGTCTGAGGCTCTGCTGATGGGCTGTGGGCCCAGTTGACCGGACTGTGGCTGGCAGAGCATTTGGCTGGTGTTTTTTGTCTGTGTTGTGGTGATGCGACTGTTTTAAAGTAGATATATTTTGTTGGTACCGACTGTCTTGTGCTGCCTCCCTCACTCTTGTCACAGCCTTTGAGCTGGGTTGTGACAGTGTGTGTGAGTGAGTGAGTGAGAGAGAGACAGACACACACCTAACCCTTAACCATGTGGTAGTGATTGACTACAAAAACTGTCAAACTCAATGTAGCTGAGCATCAAAAAGAACAAAAGAAATCAAAGGCCTTGTGGCCAAGATGGAATGCATGTGTGGTTTTAGTATAATAGAAGAAAAAGATAACAATAATACTATGTTGTTTTCAGACAGATACACCAATAAGCAATGAACTTCACCATGAGTGAAGTTACTGTGAAGATGATCACAGAACCGAAAAATTAAGATGTTTGTTCTTCATGGTGGAAAAAAAACAATATCATCCACAATTATAGCAGAACTGATGGGCCACTTCCTCATGTATACAGCACAAAAGAACCACACATAAAACTAAACTGTGCTACATGGATTACTACAGATGTAATTATAGCGAAGTTACGGATGATCCAGACTTGGATATAGGGTACAGTGAAATCTTGTGCTAAGCTGGTGGTCCAGACGAGGAGTTGGAGGAGGAGCTGCTTGGTTTATGAGGAGATGGGGCATTGATGGAGGCAGGCGTGCATGGGTGACTCTCTCAGCGGGCCTCTCTGTTGCAGCTGCAGCCAGCTGGGAGATATGGTTGCCGGTTCTTGGCAATCAGAGGGGTTCTTCAGATGGGGTGCTGGGGAACGCCAGCCCTTGGCTGGTAGCCAGGTACTTTGCAGTAGGAGCTGGAACAGTTGAGGCCTCTGCAGTTCACAGGGCCAGGAGAGATGACGTCAGAGTTGCTTTATCTTCACAGTTCACAAAAGGCAGAAAGCGTCCATGTTAATGACATTTTGTCTGCACATACTAGGGTCTGCTGTGGCGTCCCACAGGGTTCAGTGCTGGACCAATCATTTTCACTTTATACATGCTGCCCTTGGGAAAAATGATCCAGAACCATTGCATAAACTTTCATTGCTACGCTGATGATGCGCAGCTGTACTTATCCATGAAACCAGAGGAAGCAAAACTGTTGGCAAAACTGTGGGTGTCTTAATGACATTAAGGATGAATTCCAATTCCTCCCTTAACCCTCAATCTCAACCCTCAATCTCAAAAATGCGCGCTCCCGCTATGTACAAGTGCTGTGCCGATTCTAAGAACGTCAAATTGAGGGACAAGTTTGCGGGCTGTATTTCCCTCAAAATTGAGATTTTTCGACACCACCCTTGGAAGTAAGGGCTACCAAGAAGGCATTGGGTAATTTAGCCAAGACGTCTTCGAGAAGGATGGCGACAAAAAAAGCTAGCTACAAAAGTAAGTATTTCCGTAGTTCCTAAAGATATAAATGTTACGAAATCTATTATTGTCTTTGTTTGAGATTTGTTTCATGGATTACCATCGTTGTTGCGTAATATTTTTTTACTTCACGATGTTTGCTGCCGGACCGGCGGCCCCAGCCGGCTTCACGTTACTTGTATACCTTGTTGTGTAGCGACGAAGGACTGAATAATGTATCCTCTATTGTGTTATTTGCTAATATTATTTGGAGAATATACAGCGCTGTTTTCAGTGTTATCCCGGTGTCATTTCAGAAAATACAGAGACAACACGGGCTCTGATACATTTCAGAGCCAACAATGACCAGGTTTTTCAGAAGAGCAAACAAGCTCCTAAAAAGCTCTGGCAGTGAGTATTATAGCGTGTTTGCAGGCATTGCTTTTTATAACATGAACTTTTATGCATGAACTCTACATCTTTTTCACTTATGTGTCTTAAGCTTAAACTTATGTGTTATTAAACAGACAATTCATCCAAGAAAGCTGGTCTGGTGGGGGTTGTTGAGCCCCAACAGGCTGCCAAAAAATGGGAAAATTTAAAGACGAGGTACAAGGTGAGAGAATTTTTCCGTATTTCTAATGTGTGTTTCCTCATTCTCCTTCATTTGTTTACCTTGACAGCTCTCTGCTGTTTTCTCTTTCACGACCTCTCTTCTCAAACATTTTAACATTTACTATCTCCTATTTTTTCCACCTAATCCTTCTGTATTCATCTCTTTTCCTTACTCTCTTTCCATTTACTCTTTTTCTTTTAAAAAAAAAAAAAATCATCTCTCATCTCCCATTTTGTACCCTTTGTGTGTGTGTTGCAGGAACTGAAGACTCCAAAGACGGGGTCTGGGACTGATGGTGGGGAGGAGACAGCAGCTAGCTGGAAATACTTCCAGGACATGGACGAGGGTTTGGGTGGCAGGCCTTCCATTGACCCTCCTCTGCTAGTGGCATCCGTCTCTCTGGAAGAGGAGCCCACAACTCTTTTGGTTAGTTTATAAGAGTAGCAACAATCACAGCTGTCTTTTGTAACATTTACATGTGCATCTTTATAAGTTTGAATATTGTGTTTAACAGTTCATAAGGACACCATGTAATTGTAGGTATTCTTCTTCCATATGTGATTCATGGACATGTCACACGGCTGTTTTTCTCAGGAAACTGTTGATGTTCAATCAACTGGCACAGAGACCTCTGCATCTGTGATGTCAGTAGCAGCTGCAAGTCACCCAACACCATCTCCCTGAAAAAGAAAAGGAAATGTCCTCATTGATTTTTTTTTTTTTGAAGGAGGGTGAGAGGGAGCAGAGTAGCCATGAGGAGAGTGAGGCGAAAACAGAGCGCTTCCTCACATTGTTTGAGCGCATGGTTGAGAAAATGTGATTGCATATTCTTTTAACCTGTTAACGTTCCGACGGCCGTCAGTCCGAATTTCTGTAGTTTCCAAAACTAAACTGTAATTTACACAGCTCATAAGTTACGTGAGGCACTCATGCGACATATCTTTGGAAAGCTAAGATTCTTGTGATTCAATCAATGTAAACCATTTCAGGATATAATCATAACAGCAGCTACAATCAACGCCTTTGTCACACCACAAACAAACAAACAAGCAGTTACGAAATCGACGCAACTCACCTAATGAGCGTTTAAAAGTCGTCCGATCAAAAATATTCCCACAAACATGGTCTGGTTGAACTCACAAAGGTCCAGTCGATCCAATCCAGTAAAGTATTTAGTCCAAAATGCATTATTATACCAGAAAATATCCACAAAAACGCCACTGGTAGCTGGTCGTGTTCAGTAACTTCCGCGTATTCTTCATCATAAAATGCTTTATTCTGTGTTGACATACGTGTCTGGGGTCTTAAAATGGAGGGGGTCATCTGAACTTTCGATTGACACCTCATACAGCCATACAGCAGCTTCCCTGTCCTGTCCACAGCCTACAATAGCCAATACGGGCCAACGTTGAATCGAAGCCATGTCCTACTTTGCTTCAGGAAAAAACCAGCCAGTTAGAATCAATCGTGCTGATGACTGACGCATTGAATAGCCAATGAAATTCTGAAAACAACGATGTGACGGTTGAGGGGGTGGAGATAACGGGGAAACAAAGGGACCGATGCGTAAATGGTAATTAGATAGTCTCATGAACGCGCGTCATCGCGCGCCTCAGCAGGACGCCCCAGTGTGGCTTATTTCTCAGCGTTTTTTTAGTTTGGGAGCATATTTATTGTAGAAAATGGTGAAAAGGACTGTCCAAGAAAGAAGAGGAGGAATTTGCTCGTCGTGAAAGTTACGTGTCAGGAGAGGGGATCAGATAAGATCAGATAACAGAGCGCACGCCTGCGCAGAAGACATTTTCTCCGTCGGAGAAGATTTTGCTCTGCATACGTAAGTATTTGACTAAATTGTGACTTATATTACAGCTTATATTATATTATTACGTATATATTGTATCATAATTGGTAGTATTATTCATATATTACGTATTACTGTATATTTTGACATAAACAAGTCTTACTTTGAATAAATACAAAAGCCTTTGTTTGTGTGTGTGTGTGTGGGGGGGAGGAGTATGTGTGAGTTGTTTGTTGGGGTGTGTGTGTGGGTGTGTGTGTGTGTGTGGGGGGGGGGTGTTTCATTGTGCAGTACAATACAGAAAAGATGGAAAGTTTTGTAAATGACTTATTTCTTTATTTTCACATAATGGGCATTCATCTGAGGATTCAGATGTGGATTGGGAGCCAGTCAGCAAGTGGTCACATAGAGGGACAAAGGTGCAGATGGACGTTGGCAGATGAAGGACATCTCAGTTCCACCAGCTGTGAAGGAGTACAGCTGGTATGTGCTGTATATTCAACTGTGTATTCATTTTGAAATGAAACAATTTTTGTGTTGCACATATTTATGTTTTTGTATATATTTTTTTCATTGTTGTTCCAGGTGTATGGGTGGAGAGGAGAGATCCCTCTGCACCAAAGGCATTCTGGGAGACCCTCACCGAGCAGCTGGCAGAAGCAGGGTCTTCCTCCACAGCCAGACCTGTCCCACCTCCTGCTCCGTGTGGAGCACATCACATACCGGTTTTTATCAGTGGGCAGAGGACTACTGGTAGGCTGAAGTGCAGGCACTGTCATGCTAAAACACAGTTGAAATGCTCCTCGTGTGATGTGCCTTTGTGCTTGATACCGACTAGAGTTTGCTACAGTGACTGGCATGCTGCCAACCTGTAAATGGTTATAACTGTAAATATGTTCAAATATGTGAATAGTTTGCTGTGTTGTAAAAGATAGTCATTTTTTAATATAAATTACATTTTCCACAACAACACTTGTTTTGACTCTTTTTATATGCAAAGTTTAGATTTATGTTTCAGTAACTTTTTTTCAGCAATATTGATAGTGAATCTGGATGTGGGATGAGATACCTCTAAGTGTCACCTTTCATTAGAGGCCAAGATTATGACTGTACGATGAAGCGTTCAAGAGTTATGTCCTTTTATCCGAGGTATGTGGCCATGTTTATCCAAGTGCCATTTTGGAGTCTCCAAATGGCCATTTTTGGAAACGCCTAGACATCCTCTTACAAAAACATGTGTAAAATACTCATTTTTAGTGGTATTGTTATCAATTTTAAACTTGCACTAGGTAAGGCTTTATGCTGTGGTCCCATTGTGTTTTCCAGCTAATAAGTCACAGCTGCACTCATCTGCAGACATCTGTTTACAAAAAAAATTCAGGCGGAAATAAAAAACGTATATTTCAGTGTGTTCAAACTTAGATTACTCAATGCTAGTAGCACTTACAGTGATTCTGACAGTTGGGGAAAAAACTTCAGAGTGTTACCTTTCAAAAGAGAACAAAACCATCCATGTGCTACAAACGGTTCAAGAACAGCTTTCAATTTACTTTGGGTATGCCTTGGATAGGCATTTTATGCAAATTATACAGGAATGGTAAGGGGTTAATAATGAAGAAAATGCAATGTTTTATCAACCATTTTCCATGTTTTTTGCGTTTCCTTTTATTACCTCATTTAACCTTTTTAACTGTTTTGAAATGTTCTTGTATAGTTCTATTTAATATTGAGATGTTATATTTAAATAAAAAAAAAGTTTTTAGATTGTGGGCATAACTGCTATGTCATAACAGATTGTCTCAGACAGCAAGTAGAAATGTTACACACCAAAAAAAGAAACAAGTTTCCAAGAAAAGTATTTATTTAACAAATGTGCTTAAAATCCACTCATAACATTTTTAAAAAGGTATATACACATGCTCAGTATTTTCTTTACGTTACAGACCACATTGTTTTAAACCTGGTCTTGGCCAAAAATTAAGTTAGCCATTTGGTCCCTTTTGGCATTACCAGATGTTTCGTTTGCCACTAGGGCTTCACCGTGTGGTTGAGGGTCAAAAATGTCTTGAAACATTATCTGGCTCTAGCTCGTCACCATTATTCAAACAGACATTGTGTAAAAAGGCACAGGTAGCGATGACTACTGCTGAGAATGTTGGCCTAACCTCCAGAGCTCTGAAAAGTGTTGACCTCCATCTTGTCTTCAACATACCAAAAGCTCTCTCAATAATGCTGCGCCCCCGGGCATGGTGGAAGTTGAAGCGGGCCTCTATGCGTCCCCTTACAGGCTCTTTGTAGGGTGTGATGAGGCTGATTGGTTTGGGGGGGGGGGAACCCTTTGTTATTCAAGTAGTCAAGTCTGTGGTGAGAGGGAGGTTTGATGTGAAAATGGCAGCCATCTATTGCACCAACAACACAGTCCAGGACAGGGGTTCCTGCAAGTTGGAAAATCCTTTTCCAACTTCACTGAGGTCTTCTGGTTCTGGGAAGTGGATGGCTAGCTTCAGGTTAAGCCAGATCAGCCGTGCAGCTTTGTGTATGACACGGTGTACAGTTATTTTTGGCACAAAGAAGACGCTGGAAACAACCCGGTAGGACAAGCTGTGAGCCAGCCAATATACATATATCAGGACCTCTAGTTGAGAGCCCCAGCCATGGTCCTGTTCCCTCTGCAGGAGCCTTTGCAGACCCTGCATGGCTCTTCTGCTCAGGCAGAAGTTCTGCTTCAGTTCAACCTCTACACTGAACCACAGTCGCAGTACTGGCACATCCTGGTTCATCCTGCAGTAAACCATTGGATGACCCATCTGAAAAGATCACATATAAGAAAATATTTATCTGATACATCAGCAATTAGGCACTTCAATGCTTAAATCATATAATCTACGATCCCTCTAATTGTGATCCTTCATGAGTAACATGATTTAGTTGCTTTAGTGTATTTTTACTTTTTTTGTGTGTATAGCGTTAATTCTGTATTGAGTTTACATACCTGTGTCTCATCCATGAGCGTTGCCACACGTCAGAACCTTCTCCTTCGTTAATTTTTCTGTTTGGCAGTAGTCAATCTCATGAAGATGCCCAAAGCCCACGCAAAGGAAATCACTGATGTGGACGGCATTGTTGCCAAAATGTCGTCGTTGTTGTTCTTGTTTTTCTTTTCCCTCCTTTTATTCTTGTTCTACTTCTTCTTCGTTGTCTTCTTGACAAACTGGAGGTAGCTTTGGCGTAAGGCCGCCCCCTACAGTCTAAAGACGTAACTGCACTCAAGGGGTTTCTAAGTCACAAGATAGCCCTTACACTTACTTTTGAGAGTTAAGATTGAAGGCCAAAAATTGAGGGTTAAGGGTGAGGATTGAGATTGAGGTTTAAGGGAGGAATTGGAATTGGCCCTAAATCCTGGATGTCCTCTAACTATTTGCTTCTAAATTCGGATAAAATAAAGGTTATTGTCTTTAGTCCCAAACACCTGAGGAATGGATTAACTGGGTTTATGCTGGCTTCTAACACAGCTGTGAAAAACTTTGGAGTCATTTTTGATCAAGATATGTCATCGAAGCAGCATATTAATCAGGTTTGCAAGACTGCCTTTTTTCATCTCTGAAATATCACCAAGATTAGGAGCATCCTCTCCCAGGGTGATGCTGAAAAATTATTGCACGTGTTTGTCAGTTCTAGACTGGATTATTTTAATGCGTTGTCCTCCAACTAATCCAGAACGCAGCAGCGAGGGTGCTGACAGGAATCCGTAAGCGAGATCATGTCTAACCCGTGTTAGCCTCCCTCCACTGGCTTCCCGTGAAATTTCGAATTGAGTTCAGAATTCTGCTTCTCACATTATTCAATTCAAAAATACTTTATTAATCCCCCAAGGGGGAAATTCAAGTTTCAGTACATTCATCTAGGTACAACATCTGGTGTACTAGGGGAGCTGCCGGCGTCCAGCGCTCCTTTTCATGCCAGGTCCCGTGGTCCGAGTGCTAACTCCAGTTAACAGCCGTTAAAACAGTTAAAAGCCGTTAGAACCAGTATATCTCTATAATGATGACAAGTGAGATATCTCCAGGTCAGAGGAGGAAACACCGATGAACCAAACCGTCTCCTCTGGGAAGACTGAGCTCCATTCAGTCCGGCGAGCCATGGAGCCGACCGTCCCAGAGCCCGGTTCATCATGCGGAATGGACCAGGCTGTTGTCGTCTCCCCCGACGGTGCTGGGCCCCACCTGTGTGTGTAGATGTGTTCGGGATGCAGGTTAGCATGGTGATTCTGAGTATCAGTATGTATCACTGTGTGCATGCAGCTGCCATGATCATTATAAGATGAAGGCCTTGAGAACACTTCCATATAAGGAAAATAGATAGCCTCTCAGAAACTCTGAGGTAATGCCAGGAGGACCTTAGGTAAGTCCCAGGGACAAGCAGGTACAGAAAAACAAACTTCAAAAGATGATGTAATCTTTTAAAGACACTGACCACTGGACACACCCTCAGATCTCACTTGGTAGCAGACTAGAGCATATCTTTCTGTAACTGTGCGGATCTCCAGAAGCTTCTGTATAAACTAGTTTAACCTTGTCTTGAGTCTTGACTTTTTGCTCTCATCTCGAATCAACGAACTTGGGGGGGAAAGCCGAACACTTCAGGCTTTAACATCCAGGTTTTAACATGACCGGTGACCTAGCTGCTACCTGCATCTGTTTGTTTATATAGTCATTTCGTTCAGTCATTTGTGTGCTCTCCTCTCTCTGTCCTGTCGCCACTCTCTTTTTCTTTCTTTACCCGGTTGGCCTTTTGCAGAAAGGTCCCCCCATATGATCCAGGTCCTGCTCAAGGGTTCTTCCTCTTAAAGTGAAGTTTTTCCTTGCCACTTTTTGGCTTAAAGGTTTTTTACTTGCCATTATCCTTGTTTAAGATTTAATATTGTAATTTTAGTTCATGATATTTGCTCAGAGGTCATGTTTTGGGTCTCTGTAAAGCGCTTAGAGACAATTAACATTGTAACAGATGCTATACAAATAAAATTGAATCGAATTGAATTGATGTTAGGCTTCTCTTTGTAATAACTCATGACTGTAGCCTAACACATCTCAATGAGTTACACTGATTTTCTTTGACTAGATTTAACCAGATGTTATGTCCAATCACGATCATTTAATATTCTTTTCAAACATAATTTCTTCCTAGAAGGTGATGATTCTCCACTATCCTTCCAAGTTTTTGAAGGATAGTGCTTAATTATTTATTTACATGATGTACGCCAAAAATGTGATCCTTCTGAAGCAGAGTAACATCTATCTCATTGCCACAGGGTGTGTTTTTCTGACATGGTTTTTCAGTGAATGAAAAACTACTCTGTGTATCAGCTGCAGTTAAAAAGGGAGGCTCTTGGTTAATTAAAGAACCACCTAGATTTCACTGTTATAAGAGCATCTGAAGGATCTGTCACTGAATGAGTTTCTACTGCCTCACACAGTCTGATGCAGAAGAGAAATGGGTTGTTCAAGTGATTGAGAAGTTTGGATAGCACCAACCTCTCAGCTATACTTTGATTTTTGCAGTTTCCATCCAAGTTTGAACATATCTTTAAAATATGACAAGACATGCTGCCATAAAAAGCACAACAGCGCTAAAATTAGCAATGAGTTACACCAATTAAATACAATTCTTTCAAAGGTAAATTTGAGAATATGTTCCACTGTCCACTTGGCAGATTTCTTGTAACCAAATAATTCACCAGAATGATGTATTAATGTATTCAGCGCTTTGTGCCTGCCTGTTTATTTAATGGTCTTCCTCTTTCTCTCCATGTCTGTTATTCTTTGCCCGAGTCTTCTGTCTCCAAGTGTCCCTGAGGATGTGATTAGATGTGTCTGTGGTCCCGATGGGAAATCACTTATGTTGCTGCTGCTATGTCTATTGTGACAGATTAGGACCAGCACTCACTAGCTGCTAAATTACTCCACAGCGCTGCTCAGGTCTGAGGAAAGTGCAAGAGAAGAGGAACGAGGAGAAAATGAAATGGAGACATACAAGAAACAAGAGCAAAAAGAAAAGTAACATGGGGCTGATCTGTGGACAGAGGTCAAGGGAACAAAAGGAATGTGGAGGCGAAAAACCTGGTAGAATGGCAAGTTATCAAAAAAATAAAAAAAATGTAATGATTCTCCTGCAAGATCTCATATCAGCTATATATATATATATATATATAAACTAGGGGTGCAACGGTACAGGTGGCTCACGGTACGGGTCGTACTGCGGTTTTTGTTTTTGTGTCACGGTTTCGGCACGGATTGGTACAGTTTCAGACTACCTGCTACCCTAAACCTGTGATCGCAAGATACTGAGTTTGCTGAAAGCACAACTCACATGTCGGCACATAAAAAACCATGTCTAAATGGAATAAATGTGCAGCTGTGGCAGCTCTCATTCAGATGTCTGCTGTAGAGGAAACCAAGGAGATCTTTGTCTCTGGTGTCAAGCTGGTGTAAAAGGTTGGATCCTGGAATTTTTTTCTGATATGTCTGAAACTGTTGGTGGTCGAGGAGGGACAGGAACATTAATTGTTCGTGATCTTTAAATGCGCATCCAATGATTTGTTCTGCAGTATTTTTAAAAAGCACATCAGCTACGCCAAGACGCACAACTGGTAACAACTGAATCTTACGCAGGTAAGAGGTTTAGAGGTTGCGTTCTGTTAACTGTTAACTGTTTTCACTCCCTCGCCGGTGTATTCAACAGCAAAACCAAAATGCTCCCAGGCCGCTGATTAAAAAAAGTATTTTCCAATTTCTCCGCTACCGCTGGCCATGCCTGCTTGTTTTTTTATTTTTATTTTCTGTGTCTATGAACTGCAGCCAACCGTCCAACCGTCCTCCAGTGTGATCGGCTGGTCACTGTGAGTGAGCGAGGCGAGTGGACGTTGACATGCAGTGACGGGCCTGTTGGCTAAAAGGCACGCACGCTCACGTGCAAGTCCAACGCAAAGTTATTGGAACATAAATACCGCCGGTCATAAAAGCCTTTGTTGTCCTGTGTCCCGTGCAGGTCATATATATAGGACAGCATGATGGCTTGGTGGTTAGCACTGTTGTCTCACAGCAAGAGGGTTCTTGGCAAGAAGGTTTGTGGGTTTCCTTCAGGTACGCCGGATTCCTCCCACAGTCCAAAGACATGCATGTCAGGTTAATTGGTGGTTCTTAATTACCCGTAGGAGTGATTGTGAGTGTGCGTGATTGTTTGTCTACATGTGGCCCTGTGATGGTCTGGCGACATGTCCAGGGTGGACCCCTGGCTTTCACCCGAACAGAGCTGGGATAGACTCCAGCAGATCCTTGTAACCCTGCAGAGGATTATGCGGGCTTCGATAATGGATGGATGAGTCTTGTGAGTACTGACTGCATGTGCTGTATGGCTACTGCATGAGCTGCCATACCAGTAAATAAGTAATCTCCTCACCATATTAAGGATTCAGTGGTGGATTGAAGACGGGATGGTTTCAGCTCCAAAGGAGGCAAAGGAAATCCTCTAAAATCGATTGAAATTTCATAGTACAGTGTTTCCCAATCCTGGTCTAAGGGACCCACTGCCCTACATATTTTAGATGTTTCTTACTACAGACTTGCTGCAAATTCTGATTTATCTTATTTCGGTGACACAGTGGATTCATTCAGCCTCACCCTTTTCTCCTCCAACCAACTTCAGACACAGTATTCACTGTATCCTTTCATAGCAGAGCTCAAAGATGTACCCCCTGCAGAGGGGGGGGGGTTAACCCATTTATTTAAACCAGCTCCTATGAACTGAACTGTTAAACACATATTGTTATACAATATTGTGAAATAAAAAGCTGAAAACTAAAGAAAATCCAAACTAAGAGAAGAATTGAAGAAAATCCATATCAACTTCCACCAGCAGGCTGTAGAACATGTGTTCTGCACCTGTTTACAGAAGGGGATGTGATGCTTATTAAACCAAAACCAGTGTTAACCTTAAAAGGATGCAACAACAGGTAAGGTAAAAACAACATACCTGTGATGACCACAAATGAGGGTTGAACTGATGAAAATCTACAACAAGATGAAAGCTGATGGAGCAGCCACAGCAACTGAGGTGGAGGAAACTCAAGCGAGCTGAAACAGCAGAAGTCTGGTTCGAGGGGTACATATTAAATGTCAGTAACATTAAACACAGACAGTGGACTGTCATTTGCCTTTTGTATTTCATGGTTTGAAAAAAAAAAAAAAAAGAATGGCTGGTGATGTGCTCATGATTGTCGTCACAAGACCCAAAATAATCACAGGATTACATTTGATGAAAGCATTACCTTCCTGAGGTTTTTATCAGCTAAATCAGTCACATGAATACTATTTTATGTATTATAAAATACATTATTTACTCACAGACCATACAGATTGCATATTAAGGGAGTTTGGCTATTTCATGGTGCTGTCACAGATCTGGTGAGGCAACAATATCTAAAGATTGTCTCATTAGATGGACAGGTGCAAGAAAGAAAGAGAAAAAGAAAGAAAAATCTTCTTTTGTGTGGTCCTGCTTATGTTCTGTTCAGATTAATTCCAAGTTTGTTATTTATGCCCCTAATTCTGTTTGTGTGACTTGGCTTTTTCTTTTGCTTCCCATGAGCATCATGTATGGCCATGATCGTCTTTGGAGGAATAAACGCATCAACTGTGCATAGTTGAATATAATTCAAATGTTGGGGATTTGTATTTTGTTTTTATATACTTTTTTTTGTTTCTTTTTCCTATGCTCTTGATTACCTGTGAACAAACTGATTTTTAGCAACCCCTCCCAAAAAAAGCATTACTTTGAATCCCCCTTTATATAGAAACAATTAACAAAATCACAATTTGTGTGTATATATGAAATTTTTGCAAACATTAGCCCTGCCATTTGTGCCTTTCTTTTTATGACTGTTGTCCTTGCCAGCGTTCTGCAGTGGAGCTGCACATGGTTCATTATGCAGATTATAATACCAGTTGACAGTACCAGTCCAAATTGATCCACATCTGCCTGAAGCTATTTACATGTCTTCCATGGATTTATTTATTTCTTTTTATTTTGTTTTTCCACATTCTCCACCTACCTTTACACACACCTGCTCTTTTTTTTTTAATGATTTTCTTCTTAAGGCAGAAATGTCTTGTTAAAAGTTGAAAAAATTGTTTGTTTTTTTTCCCGGTGAAAAAAAAAATCCTCTAAAATCAACTTAATCTAAGTATATTTTGCACCCTTCCATATTGTATGTAAAGTACTAAAAGTAGAACTTTTCAAACCCAAATTTTACTAGTTTTTCAACTTAGTGCATCCATCCATCCATTATCTATGACCACTTAATCCTCTGTAGGGTCACGGAGATCTGCTGGAGTCTATCCCAGCTCTCTTCAGGTGAAAGGCAGGGATACACCTGGACAGGTCACCAGTCCATCGCAGGGCCACGTGTAGACGAACAATCACTCCTACGGGCCATTTAGAACCACTAATCAACCAAACATGCATGTCTTTGGACTGTGGGAGGAAGCCGGGGTACCCGGAGGAAACCAACAAACCTTCTCACTGTGAGGCAACAGTACTAACCACCAAGCCACCGTGCTGCCCTTCAAATTAGTTCTTAATTCGTTTTAAGAAAAGTGTGCACATGTATACACAAACATGCTGTTTCCTTTTTTTTTTTTAAATAACATTTTTATTGATAATCTGCAGCAATTTTGACAAAAAAATATCAATTTCAAATATTAATAACCATACATTAGCCTGAAAATCTCTTTTTCAGGTAAGAAAAAAAAAAGATAAATAAAACAAAAATCAAGAAAATAAAACAAAGCCTCATGAACGAACATAAACACCAAAAAGAGGTCATGAATATGAACAAGTAAGGAGTGGGGAATGCAGTTTTTTTTCTTTGCCCTTGTATAATCTTTTATACAGAATTAGAAAAAATCTGGTCTATATAGTGTGACATAGTCCATCCATTTATTTCAGCGCAAAGCGAACAGGTCCTTCCTACGGTTCACATGTGCCATTAGTTTTTCCATTTTATAAATGCCCATCGTAAAGTCCATCCACATCCTCTGTGTTGGGCTTTACGATGAGAGCCATTTTCTCATTTTAGTCACTACTAACAGAATGTTTATTAAATATTTGTCCCTCTCTGACCAACTTTTGGGTACAAGTCCAAAGAAGAGAATTTTGCATTCTAGAGGGAAGTAAGTCCCTAAAATTGCTTGTGTTGCCTTCCAATAATTTTCAATAACAGAACAGTTCCAAAACGATGTGATAATGGTTTGCGTTTGTTTTTCATCATTTTCTCCAACAAGTTGAGCAATTATGTCTGTAGTGAGACTTTTGATATGGTGCAATAAAATATTAAATCATACTTTTCCAAACATGCTGTTTCAAAAAAAAATCACTCAATCTTTTTTTATTTTGGTGCAGGTTAAATAAATGTCACTAATTATGCGTGTATTTTTTGCATGTTTTGCATGGACGTTTTATTTAAAAAGTCTGTTTCCACATTAAAAATAAAGAAGATAAATTTTTTTCTTGTTTGTGTGTGTTCATTTTGAGAGACAGCACTCAAAGACTCCTTGTGACAGCCTTTGCTTAAAAGCTTTTTGTGTTCTTTTCCTCTATCTCATCACGTCATCAATCTCAGCACTCGTTTGGATTCACATCTCTCTGGGCAAATCACTTTACATTGATTAAACGGCTCCCTTGGCTAAAATGATAAACAATTGCATCACACTGATACATCACGGGTTTCTGCTCCCTCAGCTTGTCGCTGAGATTGCTGAAGTACAGTTGATCCCTGATGTTTGCAGATGCAAACTGAGTGAGGCGCCACAATGCATGATTTTTTTTCATCACTGAAGAGAAACCGAGAGCTGAGTGCAGCAATTTCATCAGCTGAGGATCCGCATGGCAGAAATATAGCATCTAAATGGAAAGTATGATTGTTTCACGTAGCTGTGGTCTGCACGGTGCTGACATAGCAGAGGCATGAAGCCCTCTTGCTGTTTCCTTATTGATGGAGGGCGAAAGCATATCCTGTGATCACATTACTCTGGATTTAACTTGTCTGCCTCAGCTGCCTGCTAATTTCAAATTTCACTGTAAACCCTCTATGGCAAACCACTGAATGTGAGAAAAATAATAAATAATCTTCCCCACTGTCTTTCATCTGCTCACGAATAGCGTTCCTTTTCTGGAACATTTTCTTCTACTTAACAAGAGACAGAAGTCAGCAGTGAGTGATCAAGATCACAAGACCTTTTGCCCTCAAGCAGTACAAGCGAAGACAAAGAAATACTCTTGTGCAGAGTTGCAACACTAAGTAATATAATAAATCACGTCTCCAGTGTTTATGTTCTTATCATCTGTGCTGTCATTTCTGAGGCTGTCTTGTTAAAGTGTGAAAAAGTGAACTGCAGTTTTGTCAGTTCTGTCCATGTTTCATTTAACCCTTCATCCAACCAGTTTCCAAATGAGGTCCGCTGAGATTTAATGATTGTTCCAGCATTCATTGTCTGTGCGTCTTTTGCTTATTTTCTCTTGTTTTTTAAATTAAAATGGTCAATCCAGCATAAGTAGGCTAACAGATATTTGCCTCTTTGTATTGTTTGTTCTCAGTTATCTAACTTTAACTCAGCTTCTGTCTTTTTGTCAGTTCATCTGTCCATCTCACCCGAGGGTTCAAATGTTTGGCCATTAGTCAACATTTTTTTTTTCTTTTACAATTTTTTATCACCATCTCCCTGTTAATTGAAGAGGACAGAGATTTCTGTTTTTTTTCTTCGTTGGAACAACCTGTCAGGTGGTCATCGCTGTCATTTGTCATAGCTCAGATTCCAGTTTACCTAATAAGCCTTTTCTGCACGGTTACAATGGATCAGCGAAAAGGCAACGTTTTATTTTTAATTTTGTCTGTAACATTTATTCCATCCATCCCTCTTTTTGAGTTTGCATGAATATGATGGATGATGGATCTTCATTCATGCAGGAAATGTCATTGAAATTTAGAACTCATTTGCAATTGTGACCTGAGTACAAATTGCATTTGCAGACGTTCAAAATGAAAATCATTCATTTGAAACAGCTAGTACATACACAATGAAGTATCAAATATCAGTATTTGGCAGTATAGCCCCAAAGTCTCTCAGGGAAAATAATGCCTTCAACATCGAGCTGTGTGGCATCTCATTCCAGTTTTAAAGGGCATAATTCTGGAAAACAGTGTGTTCCTCTTCGCAGTTTATTCACTGTTCATATGAGGAGGTAGGAACTACTGATAGAGGAAACCATGCAGTTTTCATCCACTGCCATATATGGAGCTGTTAAACATGCTTAAGAGTATGCCTTCTATGATGACAGATCACACCTTCCTTTATTGTAGTGAATTTAAGTCAAAAGTCTACCCACCTAAGTACATTGTCATATTAAATTGGACAATTTCATAGATTTTATTAATAGTAACTATGTCATTACCTTCCACCACTCCAAGTAAGTGGTTTAGGCTGATATGCTGTGTTTGCTTTTCACAAAAGCTTGCACTGGGCATAATGGGCAAAGGTCTCAACGTTTGTCTTATCTGTCCAGAGGAGCAGTTTTGTGGTTCCTTCCAGTGCAAACCTGAGCAGTGGTGACATGTTCTTTCTAGTTGAAAAGGCCTCCTCCTTGGCATATATGCACGCTCTTTTTTGATGTGTACCATTATGAACTTAAAAATTTAATATGCTTCCTGAGATCTGTTAGCTTGGATATGTAGCACATGGGCTTCTTGAAATTTCCTACAATTTTTTTGCAGACAAGCAAAATGACATCACTTCCCCTCTTTATTAAGGTGTTCACACCTACTGATAATGAAATGAACAACGGAATTTGATAAGCTGCTATGCAAAAAGAAATGGATATAAATATATCATGATCTTGTATAATACAGTGTGCCATGTGTTGTTTTTCTCTGCAGTTACATGTTTCTTTTAATTTCACTCCAACAGTTTGTGCTAGCTTACTTATATGCATCACATCAAACTCAAAGCATAAATCACAATTTAAGGTTGTAATGCAGTGAAATACAATACTGAATATTGATTACTTCAAGGCACAGCATAGACAGATGCACCATAGTCTATAAGAACATGACTGCTGTAGAAAAGATGACTGCGTTCATAAAACGGTTGCTCTAATGTCTAAATAAGATTTGGAACTGACTGTTTCCTGAATATAAGCCAAAATGGAGCTTTCATCTAAAGAGTAATAAAACATGGCTTTGACAAACGCTCACAATGATATAATGGGAGCTATTGTGCCACACGCAAAAAAACGCTGTCTTGTTTTTTTCTTTTCTTTTTTTTTTTTTTTTCTGTCTGTGATGAAGAAAAATCTTAGAATTACGTTCAGAGAAGACACTTCTTTTAGCACTTTGTCCCTTTCAGATAATACAGAAAATTGATTTTCTCAATTTGGGTTTTAAACAGGATCATTGGATAGTGATTAACGAGACACTTCCTGAGAGGGATTCCTAAAAATAAATAAATAAATAAATAAAACCTTTAATGATCAGTAGCCTAAGAGGAAACATGATGTGCAGATCCTGAGTTAAAACATTGGATAGTGACCAAGAAACCTGCAAACACAGCAAAAAAAACCCCAAAATAGCCAGTTCCATGATTGTATTTGATAGAGAAAAAGAATGGAAAAATAAAAAATAAAAAATCAAGTTAGTAAGCCTTGGCAAATTTATGGCGAGAGATTTATCATTGGAGTATTCATCAGTCTGTCAGTGGAAAAACTGCCACCATGAACTGACATTACACATTTGTGACGGTTCTTTGACAATAACTTCCAGACGCTGTCATGGTTTGTTTTGTTTAAATCAGTGGTCTTCAACCAGGGGCCCGCGACCCCTAGGGGGGCCGCGGAGGTACTGCAGGGGGTCCTCCAATTTTTAACCAAAATAATTTGAGAGTTAAAAAAAAAAATATATATATATATATATATATATATATATAATATATATATATATATATATATATATATATATATATATACAGGCAGTTCTAAATATATAACTGCCTGAATTAAACGTTTCATTGTTGGAAAATAACAATAGAAAATATTGTCTCATACCAACTAATAATAATAATAATAATAATGATGTGCATGAAAGTTTTATCAACCATAAACACATGTAGGCTAATAACCCAGTCAGGAATTGGTTAATAAGGTGAAATAAGCAGAATAAAATACATCTAAAAGTTATTATAAGCCAGGCTTAAAATGTGACACATTAAAAAAAAGGGGGGGGGGGGGGGGGTAAGAATTACAAGCAGGGGTCCCTGCTCTGTTTTTCTCTCATCCAAGGGGTCCCTGGGCTAAAAAAAGGTTGAAGACCCCTGGTTTAAATGTTTTTTGAGAGTAGAAAAGTGACCATTCAATGCATGACCATTTTGTACAATCGTGACACAAACACTTGTATTTCTGCACCGAGTTGTGCTCTTTACAAGTGAAATTATAGCCCCTAATGGGTTTTTCTTTAACTATATTCTTTATTAGTGTGCTTAAACTTTCCTCGGACTGATACATCGGTCAATCTCGATGTTTAAATCGATAACAACTATCAAAGTAACTTTTTATATAGTGAGGTGGAAAAAAAATCAAAATAAAGCTTCTTTTGTTGTCACATCTGACCAAAAGGACCAAGTTTTATAAACCAGAAAGGCAGTCACTGCTTTTCTTTAAGTGAGCTCATTTAAAATAGGTAATTTTAATCGAAAGCCAGGACTTAAATGGTAATGATGCCCTTCTGAGCAGTAGCAACTAAGAACATTAGAACTGAGAAATAATTACAGAGCTTGTCTCTGTGTCCATCTATCCATTAACCTCCACTTATCCAGTTTCAGGTGTGGGAAGCATCACTATAAGGAGAGAAGCCCAGAACTCTCTCCCCGATCCCTAGCTGAGAGATACAATTTTTCCAGAGTGACCTCGGTCTGCCTGAGGATATTTCTTCTGGTTGGACATGCCACCTTCCCAGAGAGGCGTCTAGGTTACCATCAACTGGCTCCTCTTCATGTGGCATTCCATCCTTTTGTGATGGATAACCATAATCTCACATTTACAGATGCTGATTCTCATCCCTGACACTTCATACGTGGCTGGAAACCACTTCAGTGAGAGTTGTCCTCACTCAATGACGCAAAAAGGACCATAAGGAAAAAGCAAAAATAAAATGATGACAACCAAAGTAGACCTCCCTGTCCCTTCGCTGTGCCTTGAAAAGCTCTGCATAAAAGTCATGAACAGAAATGGTGACAAAAGGAAGGAAATCTGGTGTTCGGATCACAGAGGCTGTTCCCCTGATTCTTGCTCCTTCAAGTAATGTTATTGTTGCCCACATGAGCACTGAAGTCCACCAGCATAATGATGGAGTCCCCCCTTAGGAGCACCTTCAATCACTCTCCTTAAGGACTCTAAGGAAGCTTGGTACTCCAAACTGTCATTTGTTGTGTAGGTGCAGATGAAAGTCAGAGATCATTTGCCAACTCAAAAGGTACAGAGAACCCCGAAGCCAAGGCAACTCCAGAGTAATATAAGGCCCAGCCTGTTTCAAGAAGATTAGTTCCAGACCCCTTCCAGTGCTCTGTGTTAAGATGACCTGACTATATCTACTTGGTACCTCAATCACAAGCTCAGGCTTTTTCCCCACCAAAGACATGACAATTTATGTTCCAAAAACCAGTTTTGGAAACTGAGGGTTAACGCATCTTCACATCATATTCTTTTCTCTGTACCTCTTAGGTGGGTGCAACACCATGTTTTAAATAGACACACCTCCTTTGGAAAAATGTAGTGGGGGGCAGGGTTCGCCTTTCGTGGTTACCCGGGTTACCCGTGATACCCAACTTTCGCGGCGCGGCGGGCACACCACTCTCTAGTCTTTTTGTATGCGATAACTGCTTAGTGATCCATCAAAAATGGGAAATATTTGAAAAAAAAATTCACTTTCCTCCAACTACAACCTACACGGACATTAAGCATCATCAAAAAAATGTTCTTTTCATTTGCACGTAACACGTGATTTAATTGGCGACCACCCGCGACCAGGTTGCTGCGGCTCTGTGACCGTGTCAGGAGATGAGGAGCAGGAGACTGCTGCAGAAGATGCCGGTGATCCTGCTGCTGCCTGAACAGCAGGAGCCTCTAATGTGGACTCAGACCAGGGGTTGTGTTAACCAAAAATTCTCCGTCATTGACGGATTTTTTTAAGATATAACGGACAGATCTGAAGGCCATCTGCTGGCACTTACTCATCTGCTGGCACTTACTGTGGCAGCAGAGCGCAGAATCAGCCTTCAGAAAAATATTAAAAATACCACAAGAAGCCGTCTGTCTGAGGCAAAGTTATCAGATTTAATGACAGTCGCCTCTGCGGCATCCTCACTTGACACATTTGAATACGTACAAGCGAGCACCTTGTTCCACCCCATGAACAACAGGAGGAAGGTGTGAATGAGACTGAGCTCAGGCTGCAGCAGGTGAACTGAGTTAAATTCAGCTGATTTCTTGCTAAGATTGTTCATATTTTAATTGCAGTACTTACTTCATTTTGTAAAACTGCATTGTTCATTTATGCATATAGCCTTAGTGGATGTTTTTAGTGGGCATCGATGTAACGGCGGGGAAATGTGGTGTTGATATTTCAGTGATCTGGCAGGTCCTTCTGGCAGGTCCTTCTTGTTTCCCAGCATCCTTTGCAGCACTGGTCATTGAGGTGTTTATCTGTTAGGAATGTGATTTAATGCTGCCATATGAAGGCTGTTGTCAGATTGACCCTCTGTTTGTTCTTACTCCTTACTTTTAACATGTAAATTTGTGTCCCCTTGAGTTAAGTCTGTATGTGTTCCAATGAGTATCCTGTGAGTTCATTTAGTAAAGAGTATGAGGAATTTAGATAATTGTCTGTGCATGACGTGGCCTTTATTAACTTTTTGGGGAAAGCCTGGTCTGATTAGAAGAGACAGCAATTCGTCCCACCCGGGATGGTGCAGCTCTTATTTCTAGGAATTTGGCCGAGTTTCTAAGATGCTCCCCCTGACAATCCAGGGTGGAGGCCAGGATGCAGAGCTTCAGAGTTACATGCTTCTCTGCTGCTTTTTCGAGGACTCCCCCCGACCACTAAAAATAGAAAAATCGATCATGTAACTGCTAATGTCAACGTGGTGCAGATCGAAAACATAGAATTGGTGTCTGATTCCGCGTCCTCCAAAAGTCTACTTAGCGCGACGTGATTGTGGCGTTAACCAAAACAATCTGATAAAAATAAAAACTGTCAGACATTCGGAGCCGAGAGAACTTGTAATTAGATGTGGACTATTGAATGTAAGGTCTCTTGGCTCTAAGTCTCTGTTAATCAATGATCTATTTACTGAGACTTGTCGCGATGTCTTCTGCTTATCAGAAACATGGCTACAAGAGGGAGAGTACGTGAGCTTAAATGAAGCTACGCCACCAGGTTATATTAATGATCATATTCCCGGAGTACGGGTCGAGGTGGAGGAGTAGCAGCCGTCTACAACTCCACCCTAAAATCAAAATTATAATACAGTCGAAAGCCTCACGCTTAGTCTAACCATCCCGAGCTGGAAATCAGAAAAGCCAGTCTTGTTGGTGGTAGTGTACCGGCCACCTGCTGGTGCTTATCTGGAGTTTTTGTCTGAGATTATTTTAACTGGTTTAGTGTTCAGCTCAGAGAAAGTCGTCATACTTTAACATTCACATGGATGTTGACGGTGATAGCTTTACATTAGCCTTTACATCTCGTTTAGAGTCGTTGGGCATCTCACAAAAACTGAAAGAACCGACTCACTGCTTTGGTCATATCCTGGAGCTGGTCCTCACCTACGGTATAGAAACTCATCACTTGTTAGTGTCGCCGCTGAATTCTCTTTTCTCGGACCACTATTTAATGACATTCAAGTTCAGTATTTGTGGCATCAAAACAGAAAATGAAATGTCTCATTACAGCAGATGCCTTTCTGAAGATGCTGTGAATAAATTTAAAGAAGGGACGTGACATAAGACTTACGGGGCATAAGGAGAAGGAGAAAACGGACCAACAAACAGAACAGGAGTGACAGGACTTAAATACACGGAGGAACAAACGAGAGGCAGGTGTGCACGATCAGGATAACAAGGGGAAAGGAAGAAAAGCTGAATGCAACGGAGACAAGACAGACCTTTAAAGTAAAACAGGAAACAGGTAACACAAAAGACAGGGAGAGTGACGCCAACTTAACACATAACAAAGAAAAATCCAAAATGGCTGCCATGGCTGCCCCAGACGATGACAGTGTTAAGGGCCGTGTATACCCTCGCAGCAATGTGTCACTGTTAGCTTGTCACAGAGATGCCGCCGTCACTTTTGATTAATACTTAATTTTGAAGCGCGGTCTCCGCTATATGTTATTCCACGCCACAACGCAAGAGGGACAATCCAGACTAGCTAAACCTACTAAACTTATCTCTTGCGATTTTCCATTTCCTCACTTTCTCGGCCGGATCCAGACCCACATTCATCGCTATCTCCCTCCACGAATTACTAGAATATGTGCTGTCTTTGTAGTGTGGAGAACCAGAATTGTACAGATGTGGGTACTTCCTCATTTCTTCAATGCGCTCTCTTTTCTACACGGATGTAGAATTGACCAATCAGAGGCCTCCTTTCTCTCCTCTCTGCAGCACTGTCTGCATCGACCTACAATTTTGGGGAGGTGCACCAGAGTGTCTGCGTAGGGTGGGGTGTGGGGGGTGGTGGTGGGGGGCATCTCTGCATTGTCTGCGTATGTGATGCAGACAACCTGACATCCGAGTAGAAATCAGGCTTTGGCCTCCCTTCATTGGCTTCCCGTGTCAATGTCAGAGTGACACTGATGAAGGCGTGACAAACTCCCTTTGAATGGACTGATAGCATTCGAAACGGGTGGAAGGCGGAAGTACACGCCGAAACAGGTCAGGTAAATAAACAACCTAAAAAGTCTTTGTCTGTGATAAAAGAACAATTTAACTAATTAAAACAGGCAACTTCTGATGTAACAACAGAAACTTTTAACAGGGAGTTCAACTTGGCAGTGGTTACAAATAACCAAATCCTTCGTCTGGAAGAACTTTAAAATGTCCATGTTAAAGTTCAGTAATTTTAACCAATCCATGTATCATTCACTCTTTCCATTTTCAATCAAAAATTAAAAAAAAAAAAAAAAAAAAATTGTTTTTCTTTTTTAAATCTAACACACACACAAAGAAAAAATGCCTGTTTTTTTTTAACATTTCAATTTTAGACTTGGATCAAAAATACGAAATGAAAATACGGACCACAGGACTGAATTTGTTTTACAATCGAGGACTTTCTGTTGTCATTACACATCTGTGCCACTAGATGGAGCCGCACTGCAGTAACCAGCTAGAGAACAGCAGGACAGTGAACACATGGAGCAGATCTGATGATAAATGGAGGAATGTCGCGAAAGTTTTGTTGCAGTCCAGAAATTTTTTTTAGACAGAATTGTTAATATTGCTACCTGAGTTGCTACCTGAACTGTAAAGTACACAGATTTTTACCGTTCTCCATGTCTGTTTTACCTTTTCTGCATGTTTTTCCTCCATTTCTTTTCCGATTCTGCAGCAGCCAGTAACAGACTTTTCAAAACAAAAGCACATGACCAACATGTGTTAACGTGCAATAAAATAAATGTCGGCACTGATAAATAAATGCGTTAATGCGATAATAACTCGATAATAATGTAGGTGTGGGCGTCCGACCCACGTTGTGGTGATGGACTACAAAAACACCAGATGAAATCACGTGTGTAATTGCGTCACACCTAGAGCAGCTGAAATAAATCCTGAGGCCTTATGGCCAAGATAGAGCGCAGTGTGTGGCTGGTAAGAGAAAACAGAACAGAGAGTAAAATCAACAAACCTCGAATGGCCTGCTGATTGTGGCGCTCCCTCTTCATGTTCCACTTCACTCTCTCTGTCTGTGGTTTCCTCCAGGTTATTCCTGTATTTGATTCTCACCTTCCTGGAATAGAGTAAGCAGTGAAGCCGTCTTGTCATCGCCACATCACCAATTGCAGTCTTACTCACAGGCTGGTTGGATGGCAGAGCTCTGCTCATAAGGAGTTGTACAGGTGAATAGTTCATCCCCTTGATTGGTGTTTTCCCAAGATGCAGGAGAGCCATGTGGGGTCTACTACTATTTTTTTAAGCAGTTTTCAGTACATTTTTGATTGTTTGAATGGTTTTCTCTGCCATTCCATTCAACTGGGGGAAATGCTGGGCTCGAGTGTGTGATCTTGAAGCCCCACTGAAGCAGTGAACCTTTTCATCTCTGCACATGAACCGCTACCAACTTCACTGGTGTTCCATGCTTCACAATAACAGCCTTGAACTTCCCAGTCACAGTTCCACAAGTCTTGTCAGGTATAGGCAGGACCTCTGGACATTTGCAATAGTAATCTACAATCAGGAGGAACGGACGCCACTCATGGTCCAAAATGTCAGCTCCAACATTCCCCCATAGTGAGTCTGGGACTCTGTGTGGAAGAAATGGTTCCTTGTGATTGTGTGGTCTAATCATGCTCCTATTTGGTTTCTGTCATATTATCTGCCATCATATGCACAGCCTCGGTGTCCCCAAAAAGAAAATATTTTATTTTCTTTCAAACACAGTGTTCCATCTTGGCGTGCAGCAGGCTTGAAAGCTCTCAAAAATGTCTGACAGTTTCTTATTCTGAGGACTGGCATGCTGAATGTCCAATGTGCTATAAACTCCATTGCTTCCTTGCCAATATAATGAAACAGGACAGTTATTTGATGTGCCTCAGACATTTAGTCTCCTGGCCGCCAAATATAGCCGCAGTCTCTGGTCCCATCTGCGCCAATTCTCAGCCAGTTTGCCAGTGAATCCCGCACACAAGTTGGAAAAATTACAAAGTGTCTCATTTCATTCACTCCCTTACACATGAGGAAAAAGAATGATGAGGTAATTGGGACCACAGAATCCACTTCAGAACTCACTCCGAACTCCAAACCTCTGACACCATATCGTGTTGCACTCGCTCTTGATGCTCACATGGTGACAATAAAAAAAAATATGCTGGAGGTTGAGTCTTATTTTATATCCTTCATGTGAACACTTGTGTAATATATATAACAGATATGGCTTACAGCTCAACAGGAGCTGAACGACAGTGACCATACATGTTGACACTCTGTGGCTATGCAAGGCATTCTGGGTATTGTAGTATTTACACCAAAGTCTGGGCTTCTCTCCGTTTAGTTGGCGAGGAGATGTAGCGTTCATGAGTCGGGGTACACACAGGTGCCTTTTCTGTGCTTTGGTGCTTACAGGTAACTAGAAACAGAGAGACTGAGTTAAAAAGAAGGACTGGAGTATTTATCGTCTGGCCTGACCTGCAGCTTATCAGCCAAAACCCCCGCTGGTTTTAGGGGTTTAAAAACCAATGAGGGCCTAGCTACATCACTTTACTTGGTTGCAAAGTAATTCATCCCTGCAAAGCCTTCTGGGGGTTTTAGTCATTTTAAGGTTTCTTTGTCCCAAACCACGTGCTCAGGCTTTACGATTGATCTCAGACCCTCTTTGTAATCATAACACACAGTGGCCCGACAAAACAGAACTGTAAAGACATGGTGAAAAGTTAGTTTTTGTACTTTATACCTCTAGTATTTTGACCAAACCATGTCATTAAAATTTCATTAAAAGTTGTGTCAACTTCTGAAAAATAGGTCACATATCTCCTTTAATAACATCAACAGGTATTGCATAAAAAAGGAAAAGTGAACCCACATCCCTTTCCTTAATAGTGTTAATATTTGTTGCACTCATTGGATTTCAGGTGTTCAATCTGAAAAACATGTTTAATAGTCAGTGTTGTTGCAGCATATGATCTGAATGGAAAGAGGCACCGCATTAAAAAAAAAACACTTCAACCAATGAAGTGCAATGTGGTTGCAGTTTCCTGTCTCTGATTAGACCGGATAGGGAGAGTGTCAAACCAGTTCACATTTCTACCATGTCCCTTTTAACATCGCAAGTAGAGTTTAAAAAAAAAAAAAAAAAAAAAAAGGAACAGGAACAGAGCAGCCTCCTCCATGGCATCTCTCTATAAATAATACTGACTTTTGCAGCAAGTGTTGTTATAAAACTTGGAATATTGTCACATTGTTATTCACAGTGCAGTGTAGCGAGCCGGATCCACTTGTTTGTACAACGTGCTCCTGAATATCAGTCTTTGTTATACACACTTCAGTGGTTTATGCCCATGGCAGGTGTGACCATGTCTGCACAAATGTCACACAAAGGGGAAATTCATAGATGTTGAAAAGGCAGAAAAGTTGCTTTTTATATAGATGCCAACTGCTGAGAATACAAAAAGCTCCGCATTTCTAACATTCAGAGTCGGTGTGCAAACGCAAAGCTCTCCAACGTTACGTTTATTTTAACTTCTTTCTCATATTGCATCAGAAGAGAGGACACCTCTGTGCATTTCCACTTTATATAAAATGATTCAAATTCTTATCCACTTTCAGTAATTAATAACAATCCAGTGGATCCCTCTTCTCTTTTCGTCTTGAGAACAAAAAAGAATTTCAGATTTTGATTCATCTGATCTCAAGACAGTTTTCCACTTTTCCTCAGGTTCATCTTAAATGAGCTTTGGCCCCGAGAGAAGATGATGACGTCTTGATAGTGTTCACATATGGTTTCTTTTTTGCACAACAGAGATTTAACCTGTAATCATAGCCAGTAAAGTGATTTCCTGAAACCATGCAGTATTTTTCTTTACAGAATCATGTCTGCTTTAACACGGAGCTACCTGGGCGCCCAAAGATCGCAGTCATCCAATATCGTTCTAAATGGTTATGCAAGTTTATTCAGAGGAACATTGTTCTGAAATAGTTTTTTAATATTTTTTTTTATATTAGTAAACATCTGCTGATTTCACATCTGATAGACTCCTTTGGAAGATTTTTTTTTTTTTTTTTAATATAACCACTCATGTCGCTGACCTGTTGCCAATTAACCTGATAAGTTGCATGATGTTCCTACGGGTGCCAGTTACTTTTCCAATCTTTTGTTGCTGAGTTTGCTTTTTTTTTTTTTACATATTCAAAATGAGCTAATTTTTTCATGAAATGGCTAAATGTCTCACTTTCAGCAGTTGGTATGTTTTTCTCCAATGTAATATTACCAATAAAATATGGGTTTCTTAATTTTCACATCATTTTATTCTGTTTGGGAATATTCTGGGGGTCAGAAACCTGAAACTGAACAATACATGTTGGTTTTTATGTAGGTATATGTGAATTAGTACTTTTAGGGAAGATTTTCTTATTTCAGGTGAACAGCCATGTGGGTGACTGTGGTTCAGTGGATACAGTTGGTTGTCCTCCAACTGGAAGGTTAGTGGTTCGATCCTTGTGCAGGACACTGAACGCCACATCACGCCCTGATGTGCTTGTTGTATGATTTTAAAATTCAAAGTGCTGCTGTATATAGAGTAAACATACAATAGATATACCCCAGTGTTAATGTGTTTGTTTGAATGGGTAAATGAGTAACATAACATCAAAAGCATTGGAAAACCTGGACTCTGTCTTTGTCTTTTGATATTATATGCTTTTTAAAGTGAGATCTTTTTTGGATGAGCAACTTTTACACTGAGGAACGTTATTATAAAATCTTTTTTATAACATGATTACACTGTTTTTTGGAGATTGTTGAACTGATGTCCATCTTTACCCCTGAGAGAGTCTGCATCTCTCAATGATATTTTAAATCCAGTCATGTCACTGACCTGTTACCAGTTAAATCTATTAATTGCTTCCTCCAGGTGTTTAGTTTCAGTGCCATTTACTGTTACAACAAACGGCAACACCCATGCATAGAAACGTAAAAAAAAAAAACACAAAAAAAAAGATAAGGAAAAAAGCCCTCTTTGCATTTTGGTGCAGAGTTAAACATTGCTGCTGCATATGAGATTATTCTGATAAATGCTGGAGGCATAAAGCAACATCAGCTTCTTCTGCCTCCATTGTGCGCTTATATAGTTCTGCAGGGCGGAAAGACAAAATGAGATTTGTTTATTTACGAGACGACTCACAGACTAAGCCGAATAGGATACTGACAAAATCCCACAAAGGAAACAGAGAGAATAACTATGCCCTCCCCATCCCCAGTACAGTACTTTTAGAATAATGAATGAATGAAGTATGGCAGATAAATTTTGAATATGAACAATATGAATCAAAGGTTACAGTGAAACAAAAAACAAACAAAAAAAACACCATAGGGGATCATACTTCAAGGTATTGTACATGACATGTTACAAAATGTTACTGCGTTTAGAACATGAACCTTGTTTAATTGCACTATTTCCAAAATCAAGAATGAAGGTAAGACTAAGAAGAACCTCTGGGGTTCATTTCATGGCACAATTTTCTTTTCTAGGCTGCAGAGTGTTTATTTGCCCTTAGCCTGGAGTGAGGGGCAATTGCACAGGCGTGGACTTAATATGACACCTGTCAGTCTGCCACAGGATACTGAGGTGCATCATGATTTGCCTCTCACAATCTATTATCTGACGAATCTTCCTCCCCACCTCCCTTCCACCAGCCACCACCCCAGATATATTCTCCTTTCCTGTATCATGTCATGATGGGCTGTGTGCCGAGCATTTAAAGCATGGGGCTCAAGTGGCATGTACTTCCAGATGAACTAGGACCTGAGATGGATCCATGTATCACACCTGTGGACTATAAATTTCTATGATCTATGACATTGCATCCCATGCAAGCCTTCCTTAACACAGTCATATTAGGTTGCAGAGCAGCAACGGGTCGCTCAAGGTCATTGTCAGATGGGAGGGTAGCAGTGATGGGGAAGGTGAAAGAAAGAGGACAGAAGGAGAAAGGGAAGGGGATGACAGAGAGATAAAAAAAAGGAGAGAGCAGTGAGGAGGTGGAACAGAACATTGTTGTGATGGGTGGTTTAAAATACAGTTTAATTGCATAAAAGAAAAAAAAACTAAAGCAAAAACATGTTGTTCACCCCTTCGTTCTTCTCTTGTCCTGTTTGACTCATTGTGTTTTCTGTGCCTGAGAATATTCCAGAATGCTTGGACCACTTGCTTACAAACATCTACTGTCTATGTGGCATTTGTGCATTATTTAAATGCAGGTCAGGGGTACCTTGTGACATGTTCATCTTGTGTTGCATGCCCTTTAAGACTGTAATTTTGTTACCATGGAAGGGTAAACAACACAAACATACTGTTTCCATGCTTGTGAAACAGTCACAGTATCGGAGGATGTAATTTTGGGATTTATAAGACTAAAGATTTTAGACCTAACTGAAGATTCAAAGCTGAATCTTCACAAATGATATGAAACCAAGATGCTGATTCCTAAAAACTATATACAGCACATAAGGTGACATATATTGTATATACTTTAACTACAGAACAACGGCAGAATAAACACTTTGGTATGGACTTGGTATCAAAACTGATACAGGGCACTAAATAATGAAATTGTGTTTTTTTTTCTAATACAGGTTCCCTTTAGAGAAAGCAAGACATTTTACCATTTCATGGAAAATAAGTCATTTTGAATCTGATGACAGCAACACATCTCAAAAAGAGTTTGGACATGGGCAACAAAAGGCTGGAAAAGTAAGTGGTATTAGAAACACCTGGAGGAACTTATTGCAGCTAATTAGGTCACATTGCCAACAGCCTGGTGATCTGACTGAAGGTATGACTTCACAGCAGAACAACCCAGAGGCTGAACGGGCCTGCCTGCAGTCCAGACCACTCACAAATAAGAGTGAATACCATGCAGTGATAAACATCACCCTATCACAACTCTTTTTTTGGCAAATGTTGCTGCCATGAAATTCAAACATTTCCTCACTTTAAGCATCTGATATATGCTTTCTGTGTTGTTTTTAGAGTAAAATTTGAGTCTGTGAGATGTGAAAAGTATCACAATTTTTCCTGTATTTCACAATGCAGTGTCCCAGTTTTTGGGGATTCAGGGTTGTTGCATCCTTGTAAACTTCTACTTTTATGAATCCCACACACTCAGTTTATCCCCTGATTTCCAGTACACCCACAGAAATGAGATTTTTAGTTGTCAGTGAAACGTCTGAACAAGCCTGAGATTGCTTTGTATGAAATTTGGTGCATCTTGCTTTATGTCCACCACTATCATCATGTCACAAGTTTTTTTTTTTTTTTTTTTAACTTTATTAACAGTGCCATATTTTAGTTCTTTCCTCTGAAATTAACTAAATTGATTTCTTCAGGTATTAAGGAACACCTGTGATACTCTTTGTTCAAAATAACAGTGATGCATGATATCGGCACGACATTGGTATCTGCCAATAAAGACAAAAAAAAAATGAAGATTGGCATAGAACGCTGATGATCGTATGCTGATATTTATTTATTTATTTATTGTACTGTATTCTTTTTTCCACCAAGCGGACCACTTTTTTTTTCTCCAATTGGCCAGCGCCATGTTACAAAGAGGCAGGAGCAGCAGCGCTGAGGAGCCAGCTGGAAACAGCAGTTAGCTGTTTTTAGCTCAGCTGGTTTAGCTCTGCTAGCCCAGGATAATAATTCATATTACCTTTATTTTCACTTATTTTTTGCCTCCATAAGCAAAAGCTACGGCCCACCATGGGCTTTACTGCAGAGGGACCGGCCTGGTCCTTGCATAATTCCACTTTGAAGAGTGCTGAAAGGAATTATCATGAACAATTCACCTTGCTTTCCATGCGACATTGTAACTCTGACTTGGAGCTGTTGCCCGACTCAGCTAAAGGAACTCCGGGCTTCAGCTCGAACAAGAACCTGAGTGAGTTCTTGGCCAAAAAGCTCTGTGTGTCGGTTGGTATGTAGCTGAGTTGAACTGCTCATAGATATCATTTTAGGGCTTTTTTAGTTGAAACCTTGCCGAGACCTGTAGTAAAGCTTCCTAGTAGCAGGACCTCTGGTCTCTAATGTTGCTTTGTTGGTGATATAAAATGACCACTGCGGTTAGCATGGCTAAGCTGAACTACATCAATACAAGCACAAGAAAACATATTTATTTAAATTAGGACCATGATCTGGTCTTTATTCACAGCTCAGAGGTCAATATAACGCTAAGCGCTAAGTTGCTAAAATCATAACAGCAATGGCAAGCTGTCTTAGCCAACGGCAGAGCCAGAGGCTAGCTGTCAATCAAACAGCATCAAATGCTATCTGGGCAGCATATTTTTTGGTCAGCTTTATTGCTTCGTGTCATGGTTTAGGTCAGCCATGGCAGTCTGTGAGTGTTTTGTCTCAGCAGGCTGCGCGAGTCTCCTCAGCCTTCGCCGGAGTGGCCGCTGCCGCCTCAGTCCCTGGCTCCGGCCCGGCGGCAAGGCCGACCCCCTGAACTGTCTCTGCCGTCCGGCCAGCGCTGCCCACCTGCACTTTTGCTCCCGGGCCTTAGGGCATTGTGACTATTGGTTTGTTTTTTGTTTTTGTTTTTTTCCCTCTCTCCCTCCTTTTCTGTCTTTGGTTTTGTTTTTTGTTTTTTTGTTTTTTGGAGGACATGTAACATCACCCAAAATAAAGTTAACCAACAGATTTTTACCACTGTCAGAGCCAAATGTGACTGAGTTTAACAAACAGAGAGCGAGTGCAAAGCAGCAGATGAACAGAATATCAGCGCCACATGTCAAGGTCAAAGATATCCTTATTTAACATGAATATAAACAGAGCAGTTACTCGCAGTTATCCAAGTACCACTGTCTCTGACATCACAAGGCTACTACCTGAGGTCCTGGAGAAACACCATGGGGTGAAACAGCTGATTGTTCATGTAGGTGCAGTGGATATAAGAAAGAAACAATCTGAAATCTTGAAAAAAGACTTTAACAAATTGTTTGAGAGTCTGGATAAAGCAGCAATACCAAGATTAATTTGTGGACCTCTCCCAAACATTGACACTAGGATAGGCAAATTTAGCTTGCTGCTTCATCTGAACACATGGTTGTCCAAAGTCTATGAGTCCAGAGGACTGCATTTCATTGAAAACTTTAATCTTTTCTGGCAAAGAGATTATCTTTTTCAAAGAAAAGGCCCACTCCTGAACAGAGGTGGAGTGAGACGACTATCAGATAATCTCCATGCTCTGGGCATCAGAATGCCATCATTCACCTGCTGCATTTAGACCCTCCAGAGACACTTCATCATTCTCGTCTCCACCGTTACCCATGGGACTTCCTGATCACTTTGAAAGCTTGGTGAAGTCCGGGATTAAAATGGTTCTCCTCACCCCAGACATCACAAGATCAAGGATTCTGTCCTCAAAGAAGAGTCGTGCCCCTCTCCCTCCCCAGCCTACTCCACCAACCAAAGCCCCCCCAGCTGAGGCCCCACCATCGGTGCACACAGTTGTTGGTTCCAAATCAACCAGAGGTCCAGGGAGGGAGTGTATTCTTCTAAAAATAATGACTAAGAAATAATGACTTAGAATAAGAGAGGAACAGTCAGGTCAGTGTCTGATCAGAGAAATCTTATCCATATCCCTTGCAAGAACACAGCGTCCAGTTTAACTCCAGCTAACCTCAAACATGCAGTACTGAATATCAGATCTTTGAGTAACAAATCATTTTGATTAATAGTTTTATTTCCTCATACAATCTTGATTCTATGTTCTAAACTGAGACATGGCTGGAGAAAAACACAGCCAATGCAGTCCTGATTGAATCTAGTCCATCTAGCTTCACCTTTGTGTCTGAAACACAAGAAAACCAGAGGGGTGGTGGTTTTTGTGCCATATTCAGGGACAATACACTGGTACACAAGGTAACATTTGAGGTTTTTTCAGCGTTTGAGTATGTGTCATTCAAAATGGAAATGAAATAATCTTCCATTCTCTATATCACCATTTACAAACCACCACAGAATTGTTTTATTGATGATTTTACTGAACTACTTTCAGTTGTGTGCACTGATTTTTACTGTTTGGTCATAAAAGGGAACTTGAATGTGGATGTAGATGTAACCCATGACAAACAAGCAAAAGAACTTGAAATGTTCGGTCTAACTCAGCATGTCATTGAGCCCACCCACAAAAGGGGGCACACTTGAGATCTGTTTATCTCAAAGGGTGTTGCTATTTCAAATGTAGTTGTCGTTGATGTTGCTTTATCTGATCATTTTTGCGTTTTCTTTGACCTGTCAGTTTCACCCAAACTAGCATTTGGGTCTGCAGTTGTTCAAAGAAGACTCATAAATGACAGCACAGGGACACAGTTTATGGAAATGATTCGGTTTGAAAATAACCCCGTGTTCTAATGTTGATGATCTGTTGGATTCTTACACATCAAGTGTTTTAAAGGTTTTGGATACCATTGCTCCTGTAAAGGTTAGAATGGTTAAAAGTAGGCAAAAGGCTCCATGGGGAAGAGAAGCAGATTCAGTCAGGGCACAGAAAAGGGAGTGCCGGAGAGCTGAACGGAAATGGTGCAAGTCAAAGCTCCAGGTCCATTATGAGATTTACAAAGAAAAGTTGTGTGTGTTCAACCAAACATTGTGTAGAACAAGGGAGAGTTATTTTTCTGAAAACATCAAAAACTGCAGTAACAACTCCTGTTTGCTACAGTAAACAGATTAACAAACCCTCCAGTTTCACTGCCCTTAGAACTCATTTCTACATCAAAGTGTAATGAGTTTGCAATATTCTTTAATGACAAAGTTCAAGGTATTGAAAATTCAATAATTTCCACAACACAAACAACTACTCTTCTGCCAACTAGACACCTAGAGCTGACACATTTCACACCTGTAACTGACAAAACAGTGAAAGAGATCATTTGCAGTCTGAGTCTGTCTGTGCTGTCTTGATGAGTTGCCCACTCAATTTCTAAAGTCTGTGTTGAGCAGTTTGTTAACACAACTCACTGATTTAACCAACATCTCACTTCAGACTGGAAGATTCCCAGAGGCCTTAAAAACTGCTGTCATTAAGCCTAAAGAAGAGCAGTCTTGATGCTACAGTACTGAAGAACTATCGGCCCATATCAAACCTGCCATTCTTTGGCAAAGTTCTAGAAAAAGTGATATATCAACAGCTTACTGACTTTCTCCTGTCTACAAATGTTTTTAAAAGTTTTCAGTCAGGCTTTAGGCCCCACCACAGCACTGAGACAGCCCTGATCAAGGTGACAAAAGATATTCGCCTGAACAGAGAGGCAGGAAAAGTCTCAGTCTTAGTTCTGCTGGACCTAAGTGGTGCCTTTGAAACAGTTGACCATGTGATCTTATTACAGAGGTTAGAAGACTGGGTGGGAATCTCTAAAACTGCTTTACACTGGTTCAGGTCCTGTCACAGGGACAGGAGATACTTTTGTTGAAATTTGTAACAGTGTCTCAGACCAAATGGCCAAGACCTGTGAGGTTCCCCAGGGGTTAATCCTGGGACCCCTATTGTTCAATCTGTACATGCTTTCATTATGCCAGCTAATACACAGCTGTAATGTGTCCTACCACAACTATGCAAATGATACTCAGATCTATGTGTCACTGACAGCAGGAGAACATGGGCCTGTAGATTCATTGTGTCACTGCATCGAACAGATCAGTGTGTGGATGCAAAACAACTTTCTCCAGCTAAACTCAGACAAAACTGAAATCATTGTTTGTGGCCCACAGAAACAAAGAGAAAGTGTTATTAGTCACCTTGAGACTCTCTAGAACCTAAAAATCAGGTCAGAAATTTAGGGGTAATATTGGATTTAGATTAGAACTTTAACAGCCACATTAAAGCAATAACAACATCAGCAACTTTTTACCATCTAAAAAACATTGTCAGAATCAAAGAGAGATTTTTTTTTAAATTATCATATGATTGACCAAATAACCAGAATGAGCACTTCAGAAATCGGCCCTTTAAATGACACTAGGATCGTCAGTAAATCCTGCCCAGAACCAATCATATGCCAAATTGTTCCATTATTCTAGTCGTACGAATGTTCTTCATTCATGTGTACTTGGAGCGTTTGGAGGTTACATTGCTAAGCGAGACAAGAAGCAGGACCTAGTGATATCCACGCCGAGGATAAGGCAGACGAGCATACGTTCACATTTCCTACCTGCATTAACCAGTGGATTCAATTTGGTGAGTTATGGTTTCAATCGTTTTCATACTTTGCGATATAACAAAGTGCTGTTTGCTACAGCTTACGTTGAACATTGTCAGAGCTAGCCAAAGCTCCGCTGAAAAACAGCTCCAGTTTGCTAGAAGTTCGTGTCAGGCTTGTGTAGTTAATGGTAACATAAAAGAAGAAACACAGGCGTCTTTCTAATATGATGAATATTATAGCATTATTATTTAATATTTCATTGAATGTCAGTATTAAAAACTGCATTTGAAGCAAAGGTGGATTATATCAGTTTCAGCATCTACAGTTAGCAACACTTTGTTTGTTTATAAAGATTTTTGTTGGCACTAGTAGCCTTTATTGACAGTGAAGACAGACCAGAGAGGTGGCAGAGAGAGAACGGGGAAGACATGCAGCAGAGGATCGCACAGGCCGGGAGCCGAACCCACCATCATCATGTCGAGGACTGTAGCCTCTGTATATGGGCTGCCCCAACCACTGTGCCACCAGGTGGCCCAGAAACACTTTGTATAAAAATTATCTGCATGTCAGATATCAGCAAATTGTGGACCCTGACAAAATACAAAAAATATACAGCACAGAAGCAACCCAGTGTATTTATACTTCTGTTTATGACTTTTTTAGGGATAGAGTCAGCAGCTTCACTCTTAACACAGGACTTACCCTCCGGTGACATTACCCACAGGTTTCTACAGAGTGATTTTTAAGCCTCTTTTGCCTTGTACTGCATGGCACCATGTTTGAAAAGAGTGTGAAACCAGTAGTCCTGAGACGCCAGCTGGAACATGCCCTCCAGTTTAGCTATTTTAGCTGGCTTGGGATGACATTTAATATAACTGTATACTCATTTTTCTAAATCAAATTAAATTCAAACTCAAAATACTTTTTATTATTTCTCAAAGGGAAATTCATTGTTGCAGTAGCTGATTTTAATCTCTTCAGTGATTCAATGTAGATGGTAATAGCTGTGGGAAGGAAGGATATTTTCTAGCAATTTCTATTGCAGAGAATCTGAAAAAACCCTCTGAGTGAAAACACTTTGTTCCTGAATTACTATGCTGTAAGGAGGATGCTCAGGATTGTCCATGATGTTTTTCAGTTTATGAAGTATCCTTTGCAGAATCAGCCCCAGAGGCTCCAGCCAGCCTTCTTCTTTGTTCAGTTTCTTTAAGTCACTGGGTCTGATCTGCTCCCCCCCAACAGATGACTGCAGATAGGATTGAACTCTCTACAACAGACTTAT
>JAGFBZ010000796.1:160000-186206 GCA_018398805.1 Hirundichthys speculiger | reverse complement strand
TAGCCTGTTAGTGGTTTAAAGCTAAGCTGCTACATGTACCGACAGTAGCCTGTTAGCGGTTTAAAGCTAAGCTTCTACATCTACCGACGCTAGCCTGTTAGTGGTTAAAAGCTAAGCTGCTACATGTACCAACACTAGCCTGTTAGTGGTTTAAAGCTAAGCTGCTACATCTACTGAAGCTAGCCTGTTAGCGGTTTAAAGCTAAGCTGCTACACCTGCCAGTACTAGCCTGTTAGCGGTTTAAAGCTAAGCTGCTACATCTACCGATGCTAGCCTGTTAGCGGTTTAAAGCTAAGCTGCTACATCTACCGACGCTAGCCTGTTAGCGGTTTAAAGCTAAGCTGCTACATCTACCCACGCTAGCCTGTTAGCGGTTTAAAGCTCAGCTGCTACATCCACCGACGCTATCCTGTTAGTGGTTTAAAGCTCAGCTGCTACATCTACCAACACTAGCCTGTTAGCGGTTTAAAGCTCAGCTGCTACATCTACCGGTGCTAGTCTGTTAGCGGTTTAAAGCCAAAGTGCTACATCTACTGACACTAGTCTGTTAGCAGTTTAAAGCTTAGCTGCTACATCAACCCACACTAGCCTGTTAGCAGTTTAAAGCTAAGCTGCTACATCCACTGACACTAGCCTGTTGGCAGTTTAAAGCTTAGCTGCTACATCAACCCACACTAGCCTGTTAGCAGTTTAAAGCTAAGCTGCTGCATCCACCGACGCTAGCCTGTTAGCGGTTTGAAGCTCAGCTGCTACATCCACTGACACTAGCCTGTTAACGGTTTAGAGCTAAGCTGCTACACCTGCCAGTACTAGCCTGTTAGCGGTTTAAAGCTAAGCTGCTACATATACCGATGCTAGCCTGTTAGCGGTGTCAAGCTAAGCTAAATCACATTATGGCATCACGGGGACGTGTCCAGTTCTCTTTATACGACATATTGTAACATTAAGGTTAAGTTTTAAGCAAAGCTCCTCATAAATTATGACTGCTATTCCCATATATCAAAATAAGAAACCAATCAAAATAAAATGCTAGTTACACACTAACTCTGATACTGAGGAATGTTTATAATTTATATACATCCAAAACAAAATCAATGACACCATCACAACATAATTTCCTTTGTTCTTGGTCCCTTTTCTTCTCTAGTGAGACTCCCTCTCTCTTTAGAGTTCAATAAATATAATTTAAATATAATTATGACTCTAAACTGGACTGGACTCACTGGTGGTGAATGAGGGTCCAGGAACCGCCGGTTCAGTCCAGTTCACTTCATACGTTCTCATGTCATCAAACATGAGGCAGGAAAGTTCTACCTTCACGTTCGTTCTGGATGTTTTCTGTCTGAAAATGAACGAATAAAGGAGCAGAAATCTGAAATCAATCAGCTGAGGAAGTGTTTTTAAACTGAAATCATATTTATGCTCCTACAGACGTAGAGAATCAGACTTTTGTTTCCACAAAGACCTTTGAGAACGTCAGAGTTATGACATCACAAACCCAGATTTAAGTCTCGTCGTTATTCAGCTAATTTGTTGACAGAAATACTTCTTTAAGACTGATACAAAACTAGACTGATACGCTAACCAGTCCACTGACCACCCCGCTAATCAGGCCACTAACCAGTCCGTTAACTAGTCTCCTAACCAGTTTACTGACCAGCCCGCTAATCAGGCCACTAACCAGTCTGTTAACTAGTCTCCTAACCAGTCTACTGACCAGCATGCTAATCAGGCCACTAACCAGTCCTGATTAGCAGGCTAGTCCCCTAACCAGTCTCACTGACCAGCCATGCTAACCAGGCCACTAACCAGTCCAGTTAACTTAGTCCTCCTAACCAGTCTACTGACCAGCATGCTAATCAGGCCACTAACCAGTCTGATAACTAGTCTCCTAACCAGTCTACTGACCACCCCGCTAATCAGGCCGCTAATCAGGCCACTAACCAGTCCGTTAACTAGTCTCCTAACCAGTCCACTGACCAGCCAGCTAACCAGGCTACTGATCAGTCCATTAACTAGTCCCCTAACCAGTCCACTGACCAGCCAGCTAACCAGGCTACTGATCAGTCCATTAACTAATTTACTAACCAGTCCACTGACCAGCCCGCTATGCAGGCTACTAACCAGTCCATTAACTAGTTCACTAACCAGTCCACTTACTACCACGCTAATCAGGGCACTAATCAGTCCATTAACTAGTCTCCGAACCAGTGCTCTAGCCAGTCCATTAACTAGTCCGCTCACCAATCCATTAACTAGTCTCCTAACAAGTGCTCTAGCCAGTTCATTAACTATTCCGCTAACAATCCATTAACTAGTCTCCAACCAGTCCACTGACCAGCCCGCTAATCAGGCGACTAACCCGTCCATTAACTAGTCTCCTAACCAGTCTAACCCTCCCAAACTCGATTAACTAGTCCCCTAACCAATCCAGTGACCAGCCACCCACTAACCAGTCTACTTACCAGTCCATCAACTAATATTGCAACATTTATGAACATTTTATTAAAAAGTAATATTCGGTTAAACATTTTGACAAAAATTAATCATATTAAGTTGTTATATTATAAAATTCACAATTTTACTAAAAGAAAATAGATTTTAGAACATCAGTTGCTTTTATATGAACTTTGCAACTCTGAAACAAAAAGTTGTAATTTTGTGTAAAATTTGAGATTTTATTTAAAAAAACTTCTTTTTGCAACAAAATTAGCAATATTTCAAAATTCAGTTTTACTGAAAAAGATCTTGATTGTGGGACAGAAAACTGCAATTATAAAAATTTATGAAATAAATTTGGATTTTTTATGTTTTAAAAAGTCATATTTGATTGGTTTTTGTCTTTTTTTTTTTCTGTTTTATTGCAGAAAAACGTGATGGTCAACAAAAAAACTTTGAAATCTCTGATTGTAGAAATAAATGTGATTAAAACAATAAGTGAGCTGTAACAATTATATTTTTACTGTATTATAAATAAATAAATACATTTATGAGCGATTTAAATGCAGCTGTGAGGAGGAGGCAGTGATGAACGGGGGGGGGGGGGGGGGGGGGGGGGGGGGGGGGTGATGCTGGAGACCCAGACACGCGGGGACGCGCTCGGCTCGCAGTCGGACTCGGAACTCGGAACTCTGGTGGACCAGCGGGTCCAACATGGACTTCACACCGTCGGAACCCGTCGGAACCCGCCCTGCCCCCCTCTGAAGGAAGCGTCTGTGGGGGGGGGAGGGGAGGAAGATGCGACCGAACCGCCGGTCTCACCGGGTCGGAACCATGAACGAGCTCAGCTCCGCGGCGGGACGCGGCTCGTGGACCGCGGGACCGAGCGGAGCCGCAGGACTTTCTGCTTCCTGAAGGTGAGAAAAGATTTAACGTTAATTCATTTAACTGCAAAAATCAACTTCATCCTCTAAAATGAGCTCTGAATGCGCGGGAAAATGTAGCGACTCCAGATTCACGTTTCAAATGATTCTTTTTTTATTAACATTTTTATTGAAAATGTGCAAAGAAACAGGATTTTCCCGCGTCACTGAAGTTCTTGTTGATTCAAAAGGAACTACCTGGTCCTGGTCTGGACCTGGATCTGGTCCTGGATGGTCCTGGTCTGGTCCTGGTCTGGACTGGTCTGGTCCTGGTCTGGTCTGGTCTGGTCTGGTCTGGACCTGGTCTGGATGGTCCTGGTCTGGACCTGGTCTGGTCTGGTCTGGACCTGGTCTGGTCCTGGTCTGGACCCTGGTCTGGACCTGGTCTCTGGTCTGGTCTGGTCTGGTCCTGGTCTGGACCTGGTCTGGACCTGGTCCTGGTCTGGACCTGGTCCTGGTCCTGGTCCTGGTCTGGACCTGGTCTGGTCTGGTCTGGTCTGGTCTGGTCCTGGTCTGGTCCTGGTCTGGACCGTCTGGTCCTGGTCTGGTCCTGGTCCTGGTCCTGGTCTGGTCTGGTCTGGACCTGGTCTGGTCTGGTCCTGGTCTGGTCCTGGTCTGGTCCTGGTCTGGACCTGGTCTGGTCTGGTCTGGTCCCTGGTGGACCTGGTCCTGGTCTGGTCTGGACTGGTCTGGTCTGGTCTGGTCTCCTGGTCTGGACTGGTCTGGTCTGGAGTCTGGTGGACCTGGTCCTGGTCTGGTCTGGTCTGGTCCTGGTCTGGACCTGGTCTGGTCCTGGTCTGGACCTGGTGGACCTGGTCTGGTCTGGTCTGGTCTGGTCTGGACTGGTCTGGTCTGGTCTGGTCCTGGTCTGGTCTGGTCTGGACCTGGTCTGGACCTGGTCTGGTCCTGGTCTGGTCTGGACCCTGGTCTGGTCTGGTCCTGGTGGACCTGGTCTGGACCTGTCTGGTCCTGGTCTGGACCTGGTCTGGACCTGGTCTGGTCTGGTCTGGTCCTGGTCTGGACCTGGTCCTGGTCCTGGTCTGGTCCTGGTCTGGACCCTGGTCCCTGGTCTGGTCCTGGTCCTGGTCCTGGTCTGGTCCTGGTCTGGACTGGTCCTGGTCTGGTCTGGTGGACCTGGTCCTGGTACCTGGTCTGGTCCTGGTCTGGTCTGGTCTGGTCTGGTCTGGTCTGGTCTGGTCTGGACTGGTCTGGTCTGGACCTGGTCTGGACTGGTCTGGTCTGGTCTGGTCCTGGTCTGGTCTGGTCTGGTCCTGGTCTGGACCTGGTCTGGATGGTCTGGTCTGGTCTGGTCCTGGTCCTGGTCTGGTCCTGGTCTGGACCTGGTCTGGTCCTGGTCTGGTCCTGGTCTGGTCCTGGTCCTGGTCTGGTCTGGTCTGGACCTGGTCCTGGTCTGGTCTGGTCCTGGTCTGGTGGACCTGGTCTGGTCTGGTCTGGTCTGGTCTGGTCTGGTCTGGTCCTGGTCTGGACTGGTCTGGTCCTGGTCTGGTCTGGTCTGGTCTGGTCTGGACCTGGTCTGGACCTGGTCTGGTCCCTGGTCTGGTCCTGGTCTGGACCTGGTCTGGTCCTGGTCTGGTCCCTGGTCTGGACTGGTCTGGTCTGGTCTGGTCTGGTCCTGGTCTGGACCTGGTCTGGACCTGGTCTGGTCCTGGTCCTGGTCTGGTCTGGTCCTGGTCTGGTCTGGTCCTGGATGGTCTGGTCTGGTCTGGTCTGGTCCTGGTCTGGTCCCTGGTCTGGTCCTGGTCCTGGTCTGGTCTGGACCTGGTCTGGTCTGGTCCTGGTCTGGTGGACCTGGTCTGGTCTGGTCTGGTCCTGGTCCCTGGTCTGGACCTGGTCTGGACCTGGTGGACCTGGTCTGGACTGGTCTGGTCTGGACCCTGGTCTGGTCCTGGTCTGGTCTGGTCCTGGTCTGGTCTGGTCTGGAGGTCTGGTCTGGTCTGGACCTGGTCTGGTCCTGGTCTGGTCCTGGTCTGGACCTGGTCTGGTCCTGGTCTGGTCTGGTGGTCCTGGTCTGGACCTGGTCTGGTCCTGGTCTGGACCTGGTCTGGTCCTGGTCTGGTCCTGGTCTGGACCTGGTCTGGTCCTGGTCTGGACCTGGTCTGGACCTGGTCTGGTCCTGGTCTGGTCCTGGTCTGGACCTGGTCCTGGTCTGGTCTGGTCTGGTCTGGTCTGGTCTGGACTGGTCTGGACCTGGTCTGGTCTGGTCTGGTCTGGACTGGTCTGGACCTGGTCTGGACCTGGTGGTCCTGGTCTGGTCTGGTCTGGACCTGGTCCTGGTGGACCTGGTCTGGACCTGTCTGGTCTGGTCCTGGTCCTGGTCTGGTCCTGGACCTGGTCTGGACTGGTCTGGTCCTGGTCCTGGTCTGGTCCTGGTCTGGACCTGGTCCTGGTCTGGTCTGGTCTGGACCTGGTCTGGTCTGGTCTGGTCCTGGTCTGGTCTGACCTGGTCTGGTCCTGGACCTGGTCTGGACCTGGTCTGGTCCTGGTCTGGTCTGGACCTGGGTCTGGTCCTGGTCTGGTCTGGTCCTGGTCTGGTCCTGGTCCTGGTCTGGACCTGGTCTGGTCCTGGTCTGGACCTGGTCTGGTCTGGTCTGGTCTGGTCTGGTCTGGTCTGGTCTGGTCCTGGTCTGGACCTGGTCCTGGTCTGGACCTGGTCCTGGTCTGGTCTGGTCTGGTCTGGTCTGGACTGGTCCTGGTCCTGGTCTGGTCTGGTCCTGGTCCTGGTCTGGACCTGGTCTGGTCCTGGTCTGGACTGGTCTGGTTCTGGACCTGGTCTGGTCTGGTCTGGTCCTGGTCTGGTCTGGTCTGGTCCTGGTCTGGTCTGGACCCTGGTCTGGTGGACCTGGTCTGGTCCTGGTCTGGACCTGGTCTGGTCCTGGTCTGGACCTGGTCTGGCTGGTCTGGTCTGGTCTGGTCTGGACCTGGTCTGGACCTGGTCCTGGTCTGGTCTGGTCTGGTCCTGGTCTGGTCCTGGTCTGGACTGGTCTGGTCTGGTCTGGTCTGGTCGGTCTCCTGGTCTGGACCTGGTCTGGTCCTGGTCTGGACCTGGTCTGGTCCTGGTCCTGGTCTGGTGGACCTGGTCTGGACCTGGTCTGGACCCTGGTCTGGTCCTGGTCTGGACCCTGGTCTGGACTGGTCCTGGTCTGGATCCTGGGGTCCTGGTCTGGTGGACCTGGTCTGGTCTGGTCTGGTCCTGGACCTGGTCTGGTCTGGTCTGGGGTCCTGGTCTGGACCTGGTCTGGACCTGGTCTGGTCTGGTCTGGTCTGGTCTGGACCTCTGGTCCTGGTCTGGTCCTGGTCTGGACTCTGGTGTCTGGACCTGGTCTGGACTGGTCTGGTCCTGGTCTGGACTGGTCTGGTCTGGTCTGGTCTGGTCTGGTCCTGGTCCTGGTCTGGACTGGTCTGGACCTGGTCTGGTCCTGGTCTGGACCTGGTCTGGACCTGGTCTGGTCCTGGTCCTGGTCTGGACCTGGTCTGGTCTGGTCTGGTCCTGGTCTGGATGGTCCTGGTCTGGACCTGGACCTGGTCCTGGTCTGGTCCTGGTCTGGACCTGGTCTGGTCCTGGTCCTGGTCTGGTCCTGTCTGGTCCTGGTCTGGTCCTGGTCCTGGTCCTGGTCTGGTCTGGACCTGGTCTGGTCCTGGTCTGGTCCTGGTCTGGTCCTGTCTGGACCTGGTCTGGTCTGGTCTGGTCTGGTCCTGGTCTGGTCTGGTCCTGGTCTGGACCTGGTCTGGTCTGGTCTGGGTCTGGTCCTGGTCTGGTCTCTGGTCTGGTCCTGGTCTGGTCCTGGTCTGGTCCCTGGTCTGGACCTGGTCTGGTCCTGGTCTGGTCCTGGTCTGGACCTGGTCCTGGACCTGGTCTGTGGACCTGGTCTGGTCTGGTCCTGGTCTGGACCCTGGTCTGGACTGGTCTGGTCCTGGTCTGGTCTGGACCTGGTCTGGTCTGGTCCTGGTCTGGACCTGGTCTGACCTGGTCTTGGACCTGGTGGACCTGGTCTGGTGGTCTGGTCTGGTCTGGTCTGGTCTGGTCTGGTCTGGACCTCTGGACCTGGTCCTGGTCCTGGTCCTGGACTGGTCCTGGTCTGGTCTGGTCCTGGTCTGGACTGGTCTGGACCTGGTCTGGTCTGGTCCTGGTCTGGTCTGGTCTGGTCTGGTCTGGTCTCCTGGTCTGGTCCTGGTCTGGACCTGGTCTGGACCTGGTCTGGTCTGGTCTGGTCTGGTCCTGGTCTGGTCTGGTGGTCTGGACCTGGTCTGGACCTGGTCTGGTCCTGGTCTGGTCCTGGTCCTGGTCTGGTCCTGGTCTGGACCTGGTCTGGACTGGTCCTGGTCTGGTCCCTGGTCTGGACTGGTCTGGTCCTGGTCTGGACCTGGTCCTGGTCTGGTCTGGACCTGGTCTGGTCCTGGTCTGGTCGGTCTGGTCTGGTCTGGTCTGGTATGGATGGTCTGGTCCTGGTATGGTCCTGGTCTCCTGGTCTGGTCTGGTCTGGACCTGGTCTGGACCTGTCTGGTCCTGGTCTGGTCATGGTCTGGTCCTGGTCTGGTCCTGGTCTGGTCTGGTCTGGTCCTGGTCTGGACGTCTGGTCTGGTCTGGTCTGGTCCTGGTAGTCTGGTCTGGTCTGGGTCTGGTCCTGGTCTGGTCCTGGTCTGGTCCTGGTCTGGTCTGGTCTGGTCCTGGTCTGGTCCTGGTCTGGTCCTGGTCTGGTCTGGTCTGGTCTGGTCCTGTCTGGTCGTCTGGTCCTGGTCCTGGTCTGGTCTGGTCTGGCTATGGTCTGGTCCTGGTCTGGTCCTGGTCTGGTCTGGTCCTGGTCCTGGTCCTGGTCCTGGTCTGGTCTGGTCTGGTCTGGTCTGGTCTGGTCCTGGTCTGGTCCTGGTCTGGTCCTGGTCTGGTCCTGGTCTGGTCCTGGTCCTGGTCCTGGTCTGGTCCTGGTCTGGTCCTGGTCTCAGGTGTCTTCAGTGCTGTGAAATGAAACTGTCTGAATCAGAAACCAACTTCAGCAGCGTCCCTGCAGGACTCAGTTCTGGGAGGACCCGGTGACCCGGTGACCCGGTCTGATGTCTTGTTTACTCCGGTCCACACACGTCCCTCCAGGAGCATTACATAAGTATTGATCAGCTGTGGTGGTGGATCAATGTTGCCCCCCCCCCCCCCCCCCCCCCCCCCCGCTGCTGCAGCGTTTATTGAGCTGCTCCTCTGGTTTCGGCTGAATGATGAACCTCCGGAGACTCTGAGACCCTCATTGATCTGCAGTTGGTCTCATCTGATCAGCTGACAGGCTGCTGTCAATGTCTCCTCCTCCACCGTCCCCTACCCCTCCTCCTCCTGCTCTAGAACCGTCAAAGATGATGTGGATCAATGAGGTTTACGATGCTCTAGAACCGTCGATGACGCCGTGAATCAACGAGGTTTAAGATGATGTAGAACCGCTAATGACACCGTGGATCAATGAGGTTTAAGATGCTGTAGAACCGTTGATGACGCCGTGGATCAACGAGGTTTAAGATCCTCTAGAACCGTTGATGACGCCGTGGATCAACGAGGTTTAAGATCCTCTAGAACCGTTGATGACGCCGTGGATCAACGAGGTTTAAGATCCTCTAGAACCGTTGATGACGCCGTGGATCAACGAGGTTTAAGATCCTCTAGAACTGCCAAAACGACGTGGATCAACGAGGTTTCAGATGTTGTAGAATCGTCGAAGACGCCGTGAATCAACGAGGTTGAGATGCTCTAGAACCGTCAATATGACGTGGATCACGAGGTTAAAGATGCGTAGAACGTCGATGACGCCGAGGATCAACGAGGTTTAAGATGCTCTAGAACTGTCGATGACGCCGTGGATCAACGAGGTTTAAGATGCTCTAGAACCGATGACGTGGATCAACGAGGTTTAAGATCCTCTAGAACCGTTGATGACGCCGTGGATCAACGAGGTTTAAGATCCTCTAGAACCGTTGATGACGCCGTGGATCAACGAGGTTTAAGATCCTCTAGAACTGCCAAAACGACGTGGATCAACGAGGTTTCAGATGTTGTAGAATCGTCGAAGACGCCGTGAATCAACGAGGTTGACGATGCTCTAGAACCGTCAAATATGATGTGGATCAACGAGGTTAAAGATGCTGTAGAACTGTCGATGACGCCGAGGATCAACGAGGTTTAAGATGCTCTAGAACTGTCGATGACGCCGTGGATCAACGAGGTTGAAGATGCTCTAGAACCGTCGATGACGCAGTGGATCAACAAGGTTTAAGATGCTCTAGAACTGTCGATGACGCCGTGGATCAACGAGGTTTAAGATGCTGTAGAACCGCTAATGTCACCGTGAATCAACAAGGTTTAAGATGCTGTAGAACTGTCGATGACGCCATGGATCAACGAGGTTGAAGATGCTCTAGAACTGTCGATGACGCCGTGGATCAACGAGGTTGAAGATGCTCTAGAACTGCTAATGACACCGTGGATCAACAAGGTTTAAGATGCTCTAGAACTGTCGATGACGCCGTGGATCAACGAGGTTGAAGATGCTCTAGAACCGCTAATGACACCGTGGATCAACGAGGTTTAAGATGCTCTAGAACCGTCGATGACGCCGTGGATCAACGAGGTTTAAGATGCTCTAGAACTGTCGATGATGCCGTGGATCAACGAGGTTGAAGATGCTCTAGAACCGCTAATGACACCGTGGATCAACAAGGTTTAAGATGCTCTAGAACTGTCGATGACGCCGTGAATCAACGAGGTTGAAGATGCTCTAGAACCGTCGATGACGCCGTGGATCAACAAGGTTTAAGATGCTCTAGAACCGTCGATGACGCAGTGGATCAACGAGGTTTAAGATGCTCTAGAACCGTCGATGACGCCGTGGATCAACAAGGTTTAAAATGCTGTAGAACCGTCGATGACGCCGTGAATCAACGAGGTTGAAGATGCTCTAGAACCGCTAATGACACCGTGGATCAACAAGGTTTAAGATGCTCTAGAACCGTCGATGACGCCGTAATTCAACGAGGTTGAAGATGCTCTAGAACCGCTAATGACACCGTGGATCAACAAGGTTTAAGATGCTCTAGAACCGTCGATGACGCAGTGGATCAACAAGGTTTAAGATGCTGTAGAACCGTCGATGACGCCGTGAATCAACGAGGTTGAAGATGCTCTAGAACCATCAATGACGCCGTGGATCAACAAGGTTTAAGATGCTCTAGAACCGCTAATGACACCGTGGATCAACAAGGTTTAAGAATCTCTAGAACCGTCGATGACGCAGTGGATCAACGAGGTTTAATTATTAATAAAATGTGATGATATTAATTATTAAAAAGTGTAACTGTGTTGATATTGAGGTAAACGTGGTAAACTTGTTCCCGACCGTCCCTGAACGTTTTCTTACTTGGACTTTTATAACCCGCTTGTGGTTTCTTCCAGGAGGTTCCTGGCTCCGCCCACCAACCTGGACCGAGCCTTTGTTGTAGAAGCAGCGTCTGACTGGGATCAGGAGCCTCCAGAGAACATCCAGGTCCAACGTGGTGGAGACCTGGAGGACATGGAGACGATGGACGACCGTCTCAGTCGCAAACGGCTGCTGAAGGAAAACTCTTGATCAGGTCTTTCTTGTTGCTTTGGGACCTTCAGAAACCTTGATGGATTCCTGAGACCGTGATCAGCCCTGGGCCGGACTCTGCTGGTTTTGGGTCCTGGATCCAGTTTTTTCTCTGACTCTGTGCTGTTTTGTTTCCCTGGGAGATGGAGGTAACGTGGCGTTTCTGGAGGTCAGACCGGTCCATCTGCTTCATCCGGCCCGTCTGGATCCCCGTCCTGCTCGGCCTTCACCTGCAGTTCTGGCGAGCCTCCACCTGTCCGGAGGCGTGCCGCTGCGACCGCACCTTCGTCTACTGCAACGACCGGAGCCTGACCTCGGTCCCGGCGGGAATCTGCCAGGGCTACCGGACCCTCTACCTCCACAACAACCAGATCAGCAACGCTGGCTTTCCCCTGGACCTCCACTACGCCACTTCCATGGAGACGGTGTATCTCTACGGCAACCAGCTGGAGGAGTTCCCTCTCAACCTGCCCAGGAACGTCAGGGTTCTCCACCTGCAGGAGAACAACATCCAGACCATCTCCAGAGCAGCTGTGGCTCAGCTCCTGCACCTGGAGGAGCTGCACCTGGACGATAACTCCGTCTCCACCGTCGGCGTGGAGGAAGGAGCCTTCCGTGGAGCGCCGAGCCTGAAGATGCTCTTCCTCACCAAAAACCACCTGAGCAGCGTCCCCATCGGCCTCCCAGGTGACCTGAGGGAGCTGCGCCTGGATGAGAACCGGATCGCGCTGGTCGCAGAGGAGGCGTTCCAGAACGTCAGCCGTCTGGAGCGCCTCCTGCTGGACGGAAACCTGCTGACGGATGACGGGATTTCGCCCGGCGCCTTCCAGGACCTGGTGGCCCTGAGGGAGCTGTCTCTGGCCCGCAACTCCCTGGCGCTCCCGCCCCCGTTCCTCCCCAGGGGGGAGCTCGTCAGGTTGAACCTGCAGGAGAATCAGCTGACCCGGATCCCAGCGGGGGCGTTTGAGGGGATGCACAAGCTGGAGCGGCTGGACGTGTCCAACAACCAGCTGGAGGCGCTGCCGCCTGGGACCTTCACGGGCCTGGAAGGCCTCCGGCAGGTCTCGGTCCGGAGCAACCCGTGGCGGTGCGACTGCGGCATCCAGTGGGTGGTGTCGTGGCTGAAGTCGCTGCCGGCCTCGCTGAACGTTCGCGGCTTCATGTGCCACAGGCCAGAGAGGTTTCGGGGTGTGGTGATCCGGGAGCTAAATGCCGACCCGTCGAAGTGTCCGCCGGCCACCTCACCAGCCAATGAACCGTCACGTCCCCCCACCGCCGAATCCTCTCAGGACATTCAAGGCGCTCCTCCCCAAGTCTACACTACCAGGGAGGATGGGCCGAGGACTAAACGCCCGTTGCGGGTCACCTTCAGCACCCTGAACGGGTCGGCCATTCACGTCAGCTGGGTGGCTTCTTTCCCGGTCAGCGCCTTCAGGGTGACCTGGGCCCGGATGGGCCCCAGTCTGACGGGGGACACCGTCAAGGAGAGGATAGTGGGTGCAGGGCATCGGGGGATCCGGCTGACCAACCTGGAACCGAAATCCACCTACCGGATCTGTGTCATTCCTTTGGATGCGTTCAACAACTACCGGCCAAAAGACGACACCGTCTGCACAGAGGCGGTAACCACGGCGACCATCTTCAGCCCTGACACCAACAACAACAGGAGGCGATCCGCTCCGGATCCTGGTCTGGAGGAGGAGTCTGGCTCAGCTCTCCTGTTGGCCGGGCTGACTGGAGGGGCTGTGGTCGTGGTTCTGGTAGTCCTGCTGGGGGTCTTCTGCTGGTGCGCCCACCAGAGGAGCCGGTCCAGGTGGCGGTACAACCGCGGGCTCAGGAAAGACGACTTCGGCCAGGCCGACAATGACGGCTCCCTTCTCCAGATGACGGAAACTGGCTTCCGGCTCGTATCGCTCAGTAACGTTCAGCCGGTTTACGCCGCTAGCGGGGGCCTCAGCTGCAGGATCGGACCCCCCCAGAAGCAAACCGCCGTGTACTGCAGGAACCAGGTTCAGGACCACGACTTCTGTCGCTCCTGATGGTTTCAGAGTCAGGAGCATTTTTACCGGCAGCTGCCAACGTTTTACCGAACTCTGTACAGCCCTAAAAACATCTGGAATAATGAGCCCTTAAAACATGTGGAATAATGAGCCCTTAAAACATCTGTAATAATGAGCCCTTATAACATCTGGAATAATGAGCCCTTAAAACATCTGTAATGAGCCTTTATAACATCTGGAATAATGAGCCCTTATAACATCTGGAATAATGAGCCCTTATAACATCTGGAATAATGAGCCCTTAAAAAATCTTAATGAGCCTTAAACATCTGTATAATGAGCCCTTATAACATCTGGAATAATGAGCCCTTATAACATCTGGAATAATGAGCCCTTAAAACATCTGAAAAAATGAGCCCTTATAACATCTGGAATAATGAGCCCTTATAACATCTGGAATAATGAGCCCTTAAAACATCTATAATAATGAGCCCTTATAACATCTGGAATAATGAGCCCTGAAAACATCTGGAATAACGAGCCCTTAAAACATCTGGAATAACGAGCCCTTAAAACATCTGGAATAATGAGCTCTTAAAACATCTGGAATAATGAGCCCTTATAACATCTGGAATAATGAGCCCTTATAACATCTGGAATAATGAGCCCTTATAACATCTGAAATAATGAGCCATTGAACATCTGAAAAAATGAGCCCTTATAACATCTGGAATAACAAGCCCTTAAAACATCTGGAATAATGAGCCCTTATAACATCTGAAATAATGAGCCCTTATAACATCTGGAATAACGAGCCCTTAAAACATCTGGAATAACGAGCCCTTAAAACATCTGGAATAATGAGCCCTTATAACATCTGGAATAATGAGCCCTTATAACATCTGGAATAATGAGCCCTTATAACATCTGGAATAACGAGCCCTTAAAACATCTGGAATAACGAGCCCTTAAAACATCTGGAATAATGAGCCCTTATAACATCTGAAATAATGAGCCCTAAAAAACATCTGGTATAATGAGCCCTTATAACATCTGGAATAATGAGCCCTTAAAACATCTGGAATAATGAGCCCTTAAAACATCTGTAATAATGAGCCCTTATAACATCTGGAATAATGAGCCCTAAAACACTGGTATAATGAGCCCTTATAACATCTGGAATAATGAGCCCTTAAAACATCTGGAATAATGAGCCCTTAAAACATCTGTAATAATGAGACCTTATAACATCTGTAATAATGAGCCCTTAAAACATCTGTAATAATGAGCCCTTATAACATCTGGAATAATGAGCCCTTATAACATCTGGAATAATGAGCCCTCAAAACATCTGAAATAATGAGCCCTTATAACATCTGGAATAATGAGCCCTTATAACATCTGGAATAATGAGCCCTTAAAACATCTGTAATAATGAGCCCTTATAACATCTGGAATAATGAGCCCTTATAACATCTGGAATAATGAGCCCTAAAAAACATCTGGAATAATGAGCCCTTATAACATGGGACCGTTGGATGTGACTAACGAGGGACAGTTGGACGTGACTAACGAGGGACCGTTGGACGTGACTAACAAGGGACAGTTGGACGTGACTAACAAGGGACAGTTGGACGTGACTAACGAGGGACCGTTGGACGTGACTAACGAGGGACCGTTGGACGTGACTAACAAGGGACAGTTGGACGTGACTAACGAGGGACCGTTGGACGTGACTAACGAGGGACAGTTGGACGTGACTAACGAGCTTCCTGCAGTTTCACGGCGGCTGCTTTAACTGTTATTGTGAACGTTTTATTCTGTGATAAATCCAGGAGGCGCCGGTCAAACACCGGCCACCAGAGGGCGCCACCTCCTTCTGACGGATGAAACCGGGCCGTTTGGAGGTTACTGGGCCCAGAACGGTTGCGTCAACGTCTTTAACTGGAAAAAGACAAATTTACAAGAAAAAACAATTCAAATTTATTATTCAAAACAATAATAAATTCAGACTATAATCTTTCAAATTAACATAAAAATCAAATATATATCTATGTTTGCAAATTTGTTCAAAAATACTTTATAATGTTTCACAATTTAAGAAAAAATACAAATTAAGCACTGACACTTGAAAAAAAAACAATTGAATTAAAAAAATAAAAACTTGGAAAATTGATGGAGAAAAAAACAAAAGATTTGACTGAAAATTTTGGAGTTTTTTTTTTTTTTTTTTTTAAGTTTAAAAACACCAAACTCCCAGACTTTCAAGAGTAAAATCAGAATTTAGAAACTTTAAATATAAATCTGTCTTCAAATACTTGGAAATTTTGGTTAAAAATAAAATAAAATAAAAATTCCAACTTCCAACAAAAATGAAATTTTGCTGGAAATGGAAAACAAAAATTCTGAGAACATTAATATGAAAATTTAAACATTTTGCGGAGAAAAAAAAATTCTGACTTAAAAAAATAAAAATGTTTTGGTTTAAAAATGACGAAATTTGCAGAAAAACCTCAGAAATTCTGACTTTCTATTTTATATTTATTTTTATAGATTTGAAAATTTGTAAGAAGAAAATTTTAAAAGTGTTATTTTACGACCTTTGAAATTTTGTGAAAAAAATATCTTTAAAAAAAGCCAAAAAAAAATTCAGACTGTAAATTTGCAAACTTTACTGGAAAAGTGGACTTCAACAGCTCGGTGACCTGTGACGTGAGTTACCTGTGAGTTTATTAACTCAGATTTGTATTAGGGACGTTTTCCTCTGAACGTTGGTCAACAGTCAGATTATTTTCATCATACCTGAACGGCGCCACGTTTAAGGTTATTTTATTTCATTTTATTTCCTCATAAATGTGCAGGTTGACTCAGAGTTTGTTCCTGAGTTTGACCTCCATCCAGCAGGGCGACGTGTTCGTCTGTTCAGGGGGCACTTGGTGGCGCCCCTGGTTGTGCCCCTTGGTGGCCCCCTGGTGGCGCCCCCTGGTGGTGCCCCCCTGGTGGCACCCCCCTGGTGGAGCCCCCTGGTGGCGTCCCCCTGGTGGCGCCCCCTGGTGGCGCCCCCTGGTGGCGCCCCCCTCTGGTTGTGCCCCCTGGTGGCGCCCCCCTGGTGGCGCCCCCTGGTGGTGCCCCCCTGGTGACGCCCCCTGGTGGCACCCCCCTGGTGGCAACCCCCTGGTGGCGCCCCCCTGGTGGAGCCCCCCGGTGGCGCCCCCCTGGTGGCGCCCCCTGGTGTCTGGTGAGCTCCAAACCAAGACCTTCTGCTTCTCCGCTACGCTGTTGAATGGCTGCGCCCCCTGGTGGCGCCCCATGGTGGCTGGTGAGTTCCAAACCAAGACCTTCTGCTTCTCCGCTACGCTGTTGAACGGCTGCGCCCCCTGGTGGCGCCCCATGGTGGCTGGTGAGCTCCAAACCAAGACCTTCTGCTTCTCCACTACGCTGTTGAACGGCGGCGCCACCTGGGGGCGCCACCAGGGGTCGACGTGTTCGTCTGTTCGCTGAAGGCTGAGCTCCAAACCAAGACCTTCTTCTTCTCCACTATGCTGTTGAACGGCTGCGCCCCCTGGTGGCGCCCCATGGTGGCTGGTGAGCTCCAAACCAAGACCTTCTGCTTCTCCACTACGCTGTTGAACGGCGGCGCCACCTGGGGGCGCCACCAGGGGTCGACGTGTTCGTCTGTTCGCTGAAGGCTGAGCTCCAAACCAAGACCTTCTTCTTCTCCACTATGCTGTTGAACGGCTGCGCCCCCTGGTGGCGCCCCATGGTGGCGCCCCATGGTGGCGCCCCCTGGTGGACAGAACAAAGCGCATCTGGAGGACGTCCAGGTCTCCAGCAGACCGGTTTTAAACGTGCCTTCAACCCATCAGGTCTTTGGAATCCGTGTTTTTGCACGAATTGTGTCGTCGTATCTTGTAAATACATTCTACTGAACTGTTGTTGCTCTTATTACTGCTACTCTTATTGATTGACCTCGTTACATGTTTAATTAAAACATATGTGTGAAGCCACGCCTCCGTCTGTCCCAGAATGACCATTAGAAACAGATGTTTCCAGATGTTTCCAGGCCACAGCAGCTTCCATGTAACGTTTAATTCAGGACGTTCCTGGTCCCCATGAAGGTAAAGGTTCTTCAGGTGGTTTCAGTTTATTCATCAAATTATTTTTGTTATAATTATAGCATATCTAAGTCTGAAGATAGAAATAAATAAATAGAAGTGAAGTAAATCCAGCCTGACCATGACATGACCTCCACGTTTCATGTTTTCACCTGAAACTGGTTTATGTGAATAAAGAACAGATCCTGGTCAGAAACAGGGTGGGAGTTAGGACCCTGCAGATCTACGAGGAACTGAAGCCCTCCAGAGCTTCTGTCTAGAAGCTTGATGCTCCTCAGGCCCACTTCTGCAGAACGGACCAGACCCCAGAAACCAGAACCCCCCTGTCACTGTTGGAGTCAGACTCTAGTGGTCAGTAGAGGAACTGCAGCCTCTAGTGGTCAGTAGAGGAACCGCAGCCTCTAGTGGTCAGTAGAGGAACTGCAGCCTCTGGTGGTCAGTAGAGGAACTGCAGCCTCTAGTGGTCAGTAGAGGAACTGCAGCTCTAGTGGTCGGTAGAGGAAACCGCAGCCTCTAGTGGTCGGTAGAGGAACGCAGCCTCTAGTGGGGCGGTAGAGGAACTGCAGCCTCTAGTGGTCGGTAGAGGAACCGCAGCCTCTAGTGGTCGGTAGAGGAACCGCAGCCTCTAGTGGTCGGTTTTAGAGGAACTGCAGCCTCTAGTGGTCGGTAAGAGGAACTGCAGCCTCTAGTGGTCGGTAGAGGAACTGCAGCCTCTAGTGGTCGGTAGAGGAAACTGCAGCCTCTAGTGGTCGGTAGAGGAACCGCAGCCTCTAGTGGTCGGTAGAGGAACCGCAGCCTCTAGTGGTCGGTAGAGGAACTGCAGCCTCTAGTTGTCAGTAGAGGAACTGCAGCCTCTAGGGGTCAGTAGAGGAACTGCAGCCTCCAGTGGTCGGTAGAGGAACTGCAGCCTCTAGTTGTCAGTAGAGGAACCGCAGCCTCTAGTGGTCAGTAGAGGAACTGCAGCCTCTAGTGGTCGGTAGAGGAACTGCAGCCTCTAGGGGTCAGTAGAGGAACTGCAGCCTCCAGTGGTCGGTAGAGGAACTGCAGCTTCTAGTGGTCGGTAGAGGAACTGCAGCCTCTAGGGGTCAGTAGAGGAACTGCAGCCTCTAGGGGTCAGTAGAGGAACTGCAGCCTCTAGGGGTCAGTAGAGGAACTGCAGCCTCTAGTGGTCGGTAAAGGAACTGCAGCCTCTAGTGGTCGGTAGAGGAACTGCAGCCTCTAGTGGTCGGTAGAGGAACTGCAGCCTCTAGGGGTCAGTAGAGGAACTGCAGCCTCCAGTGGTCGGTAGAGGAACTGCAGCTTCTAGTGGTCGGTAGAGGAACCGCAGCCTCTAGTAGTCGGTAGAGGAACTGCAGCCTCTAGTGGTCGGTAAAGGAACTGCAGCCTCTAGTGGTCGGTAGAGGAACTGCAGCCTCTAGTGGTCGGTAGAGGAACTGCAGCCTCTAGGGGTCAGTAGAGGAACTGCAGCCTCCAGTGGTCGGTAGAGGAACTGCAGCAGCCTCTAGTTTGTCAGTAGAGGAACTGCAGCCTCTAGGGTCAGTAGAGGAACTGCAGCCTCCAGTGGTCGGTAGAGGAACTGCAGCCTCTAGTTGTCAGTAGAGGAACCGCAGCCTCTAGTGGTCAGTAGAGGAACTGCAGCCTCTAGTGGTCAGTAGAGGAACTGCAGCCTCTAGGGTCAGTAGAGGAACTGCAGCCTCCTAGTGGTCGGTAGAGGAACTGCAGCTCTAGTGGTCGGTAGAGGAACTGCAGCCTCTAGGGGTCAGTAGAGGGGAGGAACTGCAGCCTCTAGGGGTCAGTAGAGGAACTGCAGCCTCTAGGGGTCAGTAGAGGAACTGCAGCCTCTAGCCTCGGTCGGTAAAGGAACTGCAGCCTCTAGGGGTCAGTAGAGGAACTCACTAGTAAGGATGCCAGCCTCTAGTGGTCGGTAGAGGAACTGCAGCCTCTAGTGGTCGGTTAGAGGAACTGCAGCCTCTAGTGGTCGGTAGAGGAAACCGCAGCCTCTAGTAGTCGGTAGAGGAACTGCAGCCTCTAGTGGTCGGTAGAGGAAACTGCAGCCTCTAGTGGTCGGTAGAGGAACCTGCAGCCTCTAGTGTCGGTAGAGGAATGCAGCCTCTAGTGGTCGGTAGAGGAACGCAGCCTCTAGTGTCGGTAGAGGAACTGCAGCCTCTAGTGGTCGGTAGTTAGAGGACTGCAGCCTCTAGTGTCGGTAGAGGAACTGCAGCCTCTAGTGGTCGGTAGAGGAACTGCAGCCTCTAGTGGTCGGTAGAGGAACCGCAGCCTCTGTCTCATTAGTGTTTCTATATTCTTCCACGTCTCTCGTTATTTAATTGACCAGCTGTCAGTTTTAAACTCGTTTCTTTGTTCTGAGGTGATTCAGCTGAAGTGAATAATAATGAAAGAATAATTATTTTGGTCCAAATGAACAGAACCACATAGAAGTCACAGCTCTCTCCCTCCTCCATCCATCCATCCATCCATCCATCCATCAGCTCCAGTATTAATTATCCTTCTCTGTCAGGACTCCAGCTCTCACATTTCCACCAGCGTCTGTCTCTGCTGGTGTCGTTATGTTTGGGAGCCATTTCTCATCATCCACTGGAGCTCCACAGATCAATAATGTGGGGAGAAAGTGGAGGTTAATGCAGTTTAACGACCAGCAGAAATGAAACTGAACTCTCCTGGAAGTCAGGAGGCTTTAATACCTCCTTCTACCTGAGTTAGAGTTTAAGACCAGGAACATAAAAGAGCACAAGCTGAAGTTAACAGCCTCTGTCCCCCAATTACAGAATTAACCAGAAAACTAGACCAGACCAGGAACCAGAATCCCACTGGTGAACTCCAGGCTGCAGTTCCTCTACCGACCACTAGAGGCTGCAGTTCCTCTACCGACCACTAGAGGCTGCAGTTCCTCTACTGACCACTAGAGGCTGCAGTTCCTCTACTGACCACTAGAGGCTGCGGTTCCTCTACCGACCACTAGAGGCTGCAGTTCCTCCACCGACCACTAGAGGCTGCAGTTCCTCTACCGACCACTAGAGGCTGCAGTTCCTCTACCGACCACTAGAGGCTGCAGTTCCTCTACCGACCACTAGAGGCTGCAGTTCCTCTACCGACCACTAGAGGCTGCAGTTCCTCTACCGACCACTAGAGGCTGCAGTTCCTCCACCGACCACTAGAGGCTGCGGTTCCTCTACCGACCACTAGAGGCTGCAGTTCCTCCACCGACCACTAGAGGCTGCGATTCCTCTACTGACCACTAGAGGCTGCAGTTCCTCTACCGACCACTAGAGGCTGCAGTTCCTCTGTTGACCACTAGAGGCTGCAGTTCCTCTACCGACCACTAGAGGCTGCAGTTCCTCTGTTGACCACTAGAGGCTGCAGTTCCTCTATTGACCACTAGAGACTGCAGTTCCTCTACCGACCACTAGAGGCTGCAGTTCCTCTGTTGACCACTAGAGGCTGCAGTTCCTCTATTGACCACTAGAGACTGCAGTTCCTCTACCGACCACTAGAGACTGCAGTTCCTCTATTGACCACCAGAGACTGCAGTTCCTCTACCGACCACTTGAGGCTGCGGTTCCTCTACCGACCACTAGAGGCTGCAGTTCCTCTGTTGACCACTAGAGGCTGCAGTTCCTCTACCGACCACTAGAGGCTGCAGTTCCTCTACCGACCACTAGAGGCTGCGGTTCCTCTACCGACCACTAGAGGGCTGCGGTTCCTCTACCGACACTAGAGGCTGCAGTTCCTCTGACCACTAGAGGCTTGCAGTTCCTCTACGACCACTAGAGGCTCTGCAGTTCCTCTACCACTAGAGGCTGCGTTCCTCTACCGACCACTAGAGGCTGCGGTTCCTCTACCGACCACTAGAGGACTGCAGTTCCTCTACCGACCACTAGAGGCTGCAGTTCCTCTGTTGACCACTAGAGGCTGCAGTTCCTCTATTGACCACTAGAGACTGCAGTTCCTCTACCGACCACTAGAGGCTGCGGTTCCTCTCACCGACCGCTAGAGGCTGCAGTTCCTCTACCGACCGCTAGAGGCTGCAGTTCCTCTACCGACCACTAGAGACTGCAGTTTCATCTCATGACCACTCCTCCCCCGCGTCCTCTCCTCCTCTCCCCTCCCCCCCTCCTCTCTTCCCCCTCCTCCCAATCCTTCTCCTTCTCTCCCTCCTCCTCCTTCTCTGCTCCCCCCCTCCTCTCTTCCCCTCCTCCCCCTCCCCCTCCTCTCCTCCCAATCCTCCTCCTTCCCCCCCCGTCCAGCTACCTGCTGCCTGCGTGTCATTCATCACTGCTGTGGTTCTTAATGAGAAACCTTTCCGGGGCAGAATCATGAGGAAAGTCATCTAGGTTTAATCAATACTCTGAGGACGTTGGTTTAATCAATACTCTGAGGACGTTGGGACGTGTTCTGGGTCTCCATTAGGGGGGCGCTGATGGGTCGGTGCTCTCAGAGCCGGGTCAGTGGAACAGCCTGGACCGGACCCGTCTATGAAATTAGACTGTTGGACCTTCAGACAGCGTGACCTCACGTTTCTGTGACGACAACATGTGACCGTCAGGAACATCAACGCCGACCAGCGGCTGCGTAGCTGGAACCAGCAGGAACCAGGGGCCAGAAGAACCAGAACCCAGGACCTGCAGCGGTGGTCTGGGTCTCCATCTCAAACACTGTTGTCACTTCAGTTCTGTAGATTTTCTTGAATAAAACATCTTTAATTGTCATTAATACGTTCGTACGTCTGTTGTATGTTCGTCGCTGCTCTGGACATTTATCCAGCAGGGGGCGGTGACGAGTCAACTAACGAGGCAGCTCCTTCATTAGCTAGGGAACAACGTAGATGAATCAGTTAACTGAAGGTTCATTTTCTCCCCAGATGTTCAGAAACATCTTAAAGTATAAAAGGAACGAAATAATATGACTCGTAGGACGTAACCAACAAGGGTCCACTGTTGGAGGAAGCATCTAGGAAGCATCTAGGAAGCGTCTAGGAAGCATCTAGGAAGCGTCTAGGAAGCATCTAGGAAGCGCCTAGGAAGCGTCTAGGAAGCATCTAGGAAGCGTCTAGGAAGCGTCTAGGAAGCGTCTAGGAAGCGTCTAGGAAGTGTCTAGGAAGCGTCTAGGAAGCGTCTAGGAAGCGTCTAGGAAGTGTCTAGGAAGCGTCTAGGAAGCGTCTAGGAAGCGTCTAGGAAGTGTCTAGGAAGCGTCTAGGAAGCGTCTAGGAAGCGTCTAGGAAGTGTCTAGGAAGCGTCTAGGAAGCGTCTAGGGTTAGGGCAGCTTCAACTCTCTGAATCGTTGATCCTTCAGTATCACTACAGGTCGTTTCCTCGGTGGTCACCGTGGAAACGGTAACGCTGGAGGCGTGTCAGCTGATCCACTTCCTGCTCCTTATTTGGCAGGTGGGAGGGTCTGATGGTCTCTGAGCGTCTGTCATCATGTTCATGTTTATGGAGGTGAGTCTGAGGAGACCAGAGCTGCTGAGTACTGGCAGCAGGTCCTGGAAGGGTTAGGACTGGTCCTGGACTAAAATCATTAACTAAAATCATGATTTTAGTTAATGATATTTGCTCGGGGGTCATGCCTAGATTACCTATAGACATCGTAACACGCTAAACAAATATTTATATTGAACTGAATTAAACTTTTATTTTCAAGTTATTCTCCTGTTTAGTGTTGTGCCATTGCCATTTTAGTTCTACACCATACTGCTGTATTCATTCGATTACCCTGCTACATTTTATTATTATGTTTGCTGGATTGTCGTTCCATTCGTTTATACACCACGCTTACGTTCATTTTGTTTCCATGTTTTATGTTGTTTAGTCCTTGGTTTTTGATCACTCCTCTAAGGTTAAAAGAAAATTCCGACTTATTTTTGTTGACACCGTTTAAACGTCGTCAAAGGAGGGACTGTTAGGTCAGAATTTCCTTAACTTTGTAGGTCCTGAATCAGTGCAGCTAGAGGGTCACATTTGGACACAAATACACATTAGTTAAATATTGGAAATAGTACTGTTATCAATAGTATTATTAATATGCTAGAATTGGAAACATAAATGACTACTTCTTGATTTATATCATTCTGTTTTATTGTTGCTCATTGTTGGTATACTGCTTTGTTTAATGAACCATATGTCCACATCAGAGTGTCTTAGATCATTCTTAGTGTATGTTTTATCTTCACTTTATATCAGAAATGTAGCAAACTAGTCCAGCTAGCCAGTAAAAGCTAGAGAACAAAAGACCTGGCCAGGTGAACAGAGTGGCATTGTGGGAAAGGTGATCACCTTCCTTTTCAGGAAAGGCCAGCAGTGGATTGGACAGAAGAGGACCGGACCGGCCAATGGGAGAGCCAAGTCTGGTCCAGACTTGGTCCTGGAAAGGTCCTGGATAGGTTAGGACAGGTCCTGGAAAGGTCCTGGACAGGACCTGGAAAGGTCCTGGACAGGTTAGGACTTGTCCTGGACAGGTCCTAACTAGTTAGAGTTGGAGTTAAAACTAGAACTAGAACTAGAACTGGTTAGAGTTAGTTAGAGTTTAAACTAGTTAGTTAGTTAGAGTAAGTTAGAGTTGGCGTTTAAACTAGTTAGTTAGTTAGTTAGTTAGAGTAAGTTAGAGTTGGAGTTTAAACTAGTTAGTTAGTTAGTTAGTTAGTTAGTTAGTTAGTTAGTTAGTTAGTTAGTTAGAGTAAGTTAGAGTTAGAGTTTAAACTAGTTAGTTAGAGTAAGTTAGAGTTGACATTTAAACTAGTTAGTTAGTTAGTTAGTTAGTTAGTTAGTTAGTTAGTTAGTTAGTTAGTTAGAGTAAGTTAGAGTTAGAGTTTAAACTAGTTAGTTAGTTAGTTAGAGTAAGTTAGAGTTGGAGTTTAAACTAGTTAGTTAGTTAGTTAGTTAGTTAGAGTAAGTTAGAGTTAGAGTTTAAACTAGTTAGTTAGTTAGTTAGTTGGTTAGTTAGTTAGAGTAAGTTAGAGTTAGAGTTTAAACTAGTTAGTTAGTTAGAGTAAGTTAGAGTTGACATTTAAACTAGTTAGTTAGTTAGTTAGTTAGTAGTTAGTTAGTTAGAGTTAGAGTTTAAACTAGTTAGTTAGTTAGAGTAAGTTAGAGTTAGAGTTTAAACTAGTTAGTTAGTTAGTAGTTAGAGTAAGTTAGAGTTTAAACTAGTTAGTTAGTTAGAGTAAGTTAGAGTTGACATTTAAACTAGTTAGTTAGTTAGTTAGTTAGTTAGTTAGTTAGTTAGAGTTAAGTTAGAGTTGGAGTTTAAACTAGTTAGTTAGTTAGTGTTAGAGTTAGCATTAGAGCTAACCAGTAGGGTGGACCTGATGGAGACGCCTGTGAGTTTACAACTTAATTCCCGCCTGTCTGGTGCTGTCGTCTCCGTCCAGCTCTGGTCCTCCACCAGAGGTCTGGGAGTCTGAAGGTTCTCCAGGATCTCAGCTGGTCCCAGTCTTCCCGTCTTCTGGACAGAGATCTCAGATGTTGTTCCTGGTATCTGCTGGAGCCTCCAGCCCAGTTTGGGGGTTCCAGCTCCCAGTGCTCCCATCACTGTTGACACCACTGCTGTCTTCACACTGCACATCTTCTCCAGCTTTTCCTTCTGTCCTCTGATGTCCTCATCCACCATCACTGCTGTCCTCTGTGTCCATCCACCATCACTGCTGTCCTCTGATGTCGACATCCACCATCACTGCTGTCCTCTGATGTCCATCCACCATCACTGCTGTCCTCTGATGTCCTCATCCACCATCACTGCTGTCCTCTGATGTCCATCCACCATCACTGCTGTCCTCTGATGTCCTCATCCACCATCACTGCTGTCCTCTGATGTCCTCATCCACCATCACTGCTGTCCTCTGATGTCTCATCCACCATCACTGCTGTCCTCTGATGTCCATCCACCATCACTGCTGTCCTCTGATGTCCATCCACCATCACTGCTGTCCTCTGATGTCCTCATCCACCATCACTGCTGTCCTCTGATGTCCATCCCATCACTGTCCTCTGTCACCTGCTGTCCTCTGATGTCCACATCCACCATCACTGCTGTCCTCTGATGTCCACATCCACCACTGCTGTCCTCTGATGTCCATCCACCACTGCTGTCCACTGATGTCCATCCATCACTGCTGTCCTCTGATGTCCCATCCACCGTCACTGCTGTCCTCTGATGTCCACATCCACCATCACTGCTGTCCTCTGATGTCCACATCCACCATCACTGCTGTCCTCTGATGTCCATCCACCATCACTGCTGTCCTCTGATGTCCATCCACCATCACTGCTGTCCTCTGATGTCCACATCCACCACTGCTGTCCTCTGATGTCCATCCACCATCACTGCTGTCCACTGATGTCCTCATCCACCATCACTGCTGTCCTCTGATGTCCATCCACCATCACTGCTGTCCTCTGATGTCCATCCACCATCACTGCTGTCCTCTGATGTCCTCATCCACCATCACTGCTGTCCTCTGATGTCCATCCACCATCACTGCTGCTGTCCTCTGATGTCCCATCCATCACTGCTGTCCTCTGTCCTCTGGTGTCCATCCACCATCACTGCTGTCCTCTGATGTCCATCATCCACCATCACTGCTGTCCTCTGATGTCCATCCACCATCACTGCTGTCCTCTGATGTCCATCCACCACTGCTGCTGTCCTCTGATGTCCATCCACCATCACTGCTGTCCTCTGATGTCCTCATCCACCATCACTGCTGTCCTCTGATGTCCACATCCACCACTGCTGTCCTCTGATGTCCTCATCCACCATCACTGCTGTCCTCTGATGTGCTCATCCACTATCACTGCTGTCCTCTGATGTCCTCATCCACCATCACTGCTGTCCTCTGATGTCCATCCACTATCACTGCTGTCCTCTGATGTCCATCCACCATCACTGCTGTCCACTGATGTCCATCCACCGTCACTGCTGTCCTCTGATGTCCTCATCCACCATCACTGCTGTCCTCTGATGTCCATCCACCACTGCTGTCCTCTAATGTCCATCCACCACTGCTGTCCTCTGATGTCCATCCACCATCACTGCTGTCCTCTGATGTCCACATCCACCACTGCTGTCCTCTGATGTCCATCCACCACTGCTGTCCTCTA
>JAGFBZ010000796.1:92500-155000 GCA_018398805.1 Hirundichthys speculiger | reverse complement strand
GGACATGAATATAATAGATGATAAATGAAGGATGAAGGATGGATGGAAGGGTGATGGATGAAAAGATGAAGGATGGATGGATGAAGGATGGGTGGATGGTTAAAGGATAAATGGATGAAGGATGGATGGAAGGGTGAAGGATGGATGGAAGGATGTAGGATGGAAAGATGGAAGGGTGAAGGATGAAAAGATGAAGGATGTATGGATGAAGGATGGGTGGATGGTTAAAGGATAAATGGATGAAGGATGGATGGAAGGGTGAAGGATGGATGGAAGGATGAAAGATGGAAGGATGGAAGGGTGAAGGATGGATGGATGAATGATGGATGGATGGTTAAAGGATGGGAGCCAATGCAGTGATTTGAAAACTGGAGTAATGTGTTCCTGGCCTCTGGACATGACAATAATCTATTCTACTGGAGATAAAAGCATCAACACCTCTGTGCTGGCAAGAGAGAGAAATGGGCAACTCTGGCGATGTTTTTAAGATGATAAAAACCTGTTTTTGTGATATTTCTAATATGTGGAATAAAATTCAGAGTCAAAAAGAACATCCAGATTTCTCACACAATGAGAAGGTTTAAAATTATGTAATTTTGGTAAAATGATCTCTCTCTTGTTTTCAGGACCAATAATTAAAACTTATTAAAACATAAAATACAGTTTAAAAGAATATTACCTGTAGTATCCTGTCTGGGGCCCTGTAGGATCCTGTCTGGGGCCCCTGTAGATCCTGTCTGGGGCCCCTCTAGGATCCTGTCTGGGGCCCCTGTAGATCCTGTCTGGGGCCCCTCTAGGATCCTGTCTGGGGCCCCTGTAGGATCCTGTCTGGGGCCCCTCTAGGATCCTGTCTGGGGCCCCTGTAGTATCTTGTCTGGGGCCCCTGTAGGATCCTGTCTAGGTCCCTGTAGATCCTGTCTGGGGCCCCTCTAGGATCCTGTCTGGGGCCCCTGTAGTATCTTGTCTGGGGCCCCTGTAGGATCCTGTCTAGGTCCCTGTAGATCCCTGTCTGGGGCCCCTCTAGGATCCTGTCTGGGGCCCCTCTAGGATCCTGTCTGGGGCCCCTGTAGGATCCTGTCTGGGGGCCCTGCTCAGTGAAACTGGTTCACACCCTGCTGGTCCATTAATCTGGTTAATCTGCTAAACTGATGGAGTTAAATGAACCTGGTCAGGTGTGTTCAGGTATTTCAGGAAGTAGAACTGTGTGGTGGAGCAGAGATCAAATCCGGAGCTGAAACTCCGACATGAGCTCCTGAGTTTGAAGGAAACCCTCCAGATCTCAGATCAGATGGTTCTTCAGTTCTTCACAGTCAGGTTCTGACCCTGTTCTGATCCAGTTTCTACAGATGAAAACAGCTCATTTTGTTTCTCCAGTAATTCTGGTTATTCAGGCTGAACGTGGAGGTTTGGAGCCTCCTGGTGGCCGCAGGAGGAACTACATCTACAGGAACATCTGAGTGGAGCAACTGTCACAGACAATATATCAGTAACTCTGGAGCACCACTGCTCCCACTGAAAGACAACAGAGATCCAGATGTTCCCAGAGCGGTGGACAGATGTGGAAATAACCAGTCAGAGACACAGTTGACGTTTACTGCTGTTTGTGGTGAATAAAAACACACAACAGTGAAATACTCATGGCAGAGTGAGCTGGCGGCGCCCCCTACAGGAGCAGAGTGGCGCTGAGCACCCTGCAGGCCATGGAGGCGGTGACCACCAGCCCCAGCAGGAAGGACAGCGCCCTGCAGGGCTGAGGTAGCGCCCCCACGTAGGAGACGGTGTGGACCAGTCTGGAGCCGCTGAAGAGGCGGAAGTGGAGCAGAGCGGTGGAAAGATCCGGACCGGTGAGGGCGTAGAGGAGGCCCACGACCACGAAGGGAACCACGTTCTCCAGGTCGTTCAGGTGGCACCTGGAACGTAAAAAAAAAAGCAGCTTCAGCACCGTGATGTTCAGGTGACTCAGGACCTACCTTCAAGACTTTCATGGGTTCTTCTCATGGTTTAAAAGGTTTTAATACCTTCAGATTTAGAGAGAGAGCTTCCAGACAACCAGGAACTCCTTTGGTTCCTGAGGTCTGAGATGAGATCTATGACAGGAACTGGACCACTTCACCTCACCTGCGAACCCGCTCCACATCTGGATCTGTCTTCAACATCTTCTTTTTCTCCTCCACAGACTTTCCAGGTACATCCTCTTCATTTGAGAAGGCCTGAAAGAAGAGAAGACAACAAGAAGAAGCAGATGAAGGTTTTCCTCTGCTTAACCCCAACCATCTACCACCTACCACCTACCACCTACCACCTACCACCTACCACCTACCGTCTACCACCTACCGCCTACCACCTACCATCTACCACCTACCACCTACCACCTACCACCTACCCCTACCACCTACCATCTACCACCTACCACCTACCACCTACCGTCTACCACCTACCACCTACCACCACCTACCACCTACCACCTACCACCTACCACCTACCACCTACCTACCACCTACCACCTACCACCTACCGTCTACCACCTACCATCCTACCACCTACCACCTACCACCTACCACCTACCACCTACCACCTACCACCTACCACCTACCGTCTACCACCTACCACCTCTACCACCTACCACCTACCACCTACCACCTACCGTCTACCACCTACCACCTACCACCTACCACTACCACCTACCATCTACCACCTACCATCTACCACCTACCACCTACCTACCACCTACCACCTACCACCTACCACCTACCACCCCCTACCTACCATCTACCACCTACCACCACCTACCCCTACCCTACCACCCTACCATCTACCACCACCTCTACCACCTACCACCTACCATCTACCACCTACCACCTACCATCTACCACCTACCGTCTACCTACCTACCTACCACCTACCACCTACCACCTACCACCTACCACCTACCATCTACCACCTACCACCTACCATACCACCTACCACCTACCACCTACCACCTACCACCTACCACCTACCATCTACCACCTACCACCACCTACCACCTCTACCACCTACCGTCTACCACCTACCACCTACCGTCTACCACCTACCGTACCACCTACCTACCTCTACCTACCTCTACCACCTACCATCTACCTACCTACCTACCTACCACCATCTACCACCTACCATCTACCATCTACCCTACCTACGTCTACCACCTACCTACCTACCACCTACCACCTACCACCCTACCTACATCTACCACCTACCATCTACCACCTACCATCTACCATCTACCACCTACCGTCTACCACCTACCACCTACCACCTACCATCTACCACCTACCGTCTACCCACCACCTACCATCTACCACCTACCTACCACCTACCACCTACCACCTACCACCTACCACCGACCTACCCCCTACCACCTACCCTACCATCTACCACCTACCACCTACCTACCCTACCACCTACCACCACCTACCACCTACCGTCTACCACCTACCACCTACCGTCTACCATCTACCATCTACCACCTACCACCTACCTACCACCGTCTACCACCTCCCCCTACCACCTACCACCTACCCCCTACCACCTACCTCACCACCTACCACCTACCACCTACCACCTACCTACCTACCACCCTACCACCACCTCTACCCACCATCTACCACCACCTACCGTCTACCTACCCCTACCATCTACTACCATCTACCTACCACCACCTACCATCTACCACCTACCCACCTACCTACCACCTACCACCCCTACCACCTACCACCACCTACCACCTACCGACCTACCTACCACCTACCACCTACCACTACCACCTACCATCTACCTACCTACCACCCTACCATCTACCTACCACCTACCTCTACCACCTACCTACCTACCCTACCTCTACCTACCACCTACCACCTACCGTCTACCTACCACCTACCTACCATCTACCTACCACCTACCACCTACCTACACCTACCACCCTACCACCTACCACCACCTACCCTACCTACCATCTACCACCTACCACCTACCTACCACCTACCATCTACCTACCACCTACCACCTACCATCTACCTACCTACCACCTACCACCTACCACCTACCACCTACCACCTCTACCACCTACCACCTACCATCTACCACCTACCACCTACCATACCTACCATCTACCACCTACCATCTACCACCTACCACCTACAACCTACCATCTATCACCAGGATGAAGGTCTGAGCTGTTGGAATCACAACTGATGACAAAACCTGCTGTCCTGGTACCACAAAGGTTCTGGAGGAGATACACCCACCATCTACCAGGGTTCTACCAGTGATCCACCATTGATCTACCAGGGATCTAATAGGGTTCTACCAGGGTTCTACCATCAATCTACCAGAATTCTACCAGGATTCTATCAGGGTTCTATCATCGATCTACCAGGGTTCTATCATCGATCTACCAGGCATCTACCAGGGTTCTTCCAGGGTTCTACCGGACATCTACCAGGGTTCTACCAGGGTTCTACCAGGGTTCTACCAGGGAAGACTGAAATCTTCCCAACCTGATACTCTGGATCAGCATCCAGAGATCCAGAGATCCAGAGGTCCAGAGGTCCAGAGGTCCAGAGATCCAGACTGCTGCTGTCATCGTGTGGTGATGTGGATCAGAATTATGAGAGACTCTGATCCTGCTAAAGGAGGATCTAGAAACTGCTGAGTCATGAGCTACTTCAGATTGACCACGTTGTTGTCCTTATCTCTTCTTTATCGTTGTTAATAAACAACAGTCATAAAAGAGACATAAAAACAGGTTCTGATGTTCGAACACAGAGTCTGAAACAGCTGAGAACGTTGAACTCACCCCTTTTTTAAAACGGTAGAACCCAGTGAGCGGCGCCAACAGCATCATCTTCAGGATGACGATGGAGGCGTGGGTGCAGAAGGCCAGGAAGACCTGGTTGTCCATCAGGGCAGCCATCTTTAATGATTAACAGCAGGTCGCCTCCGTCCTGGTGAAGCAGCACATGAACAGAAGTTAGCCGCTCTGAAACTCACAGTGACCTCTGACCCACTGCAAGTGTGTTACAGGTATCAGTGACCCGTCCTGCTGCGTCCCAACCAGCAAGACCAGTCAAACCAGTCTGAGGTCAGTACTCTGAAAAACTCACTCACAGAGGATCTTCTGGAGAGTCCGGAGTCCCGGAGAAGTCTGCCAGTTACACAAGGACACCTCCCAGTTATACCAGGGGGGCGGGGCTAATGCAGGGACATAGTCACGTGACTTCCTGCGTGGGCGGGGCCTGTGGAGCAATGTTTTATCCATTTCATACTGAGATGTGTCAGAAAAACATTTTTAACCTTATTTGAGGGCTCCAAAAATGTATCAAATACATGAGTTTTTATTGTATAAACCACATTTTAGCAGGATCAACGATGAAATGGCTAAAACACTGAGAAATGATCAGAAAAGGACTCTCATTGGTCAGAGGTTTGTCCCAGAAAGGAGGACGTTAAGAGAGGCGGGAAGACCAGTATGAAGGGAAACCCTGAGGGAGCGATGGAGTCCCAGCAGGTCACCACCACAGCGGAGGGACTGGAATCCAGACCAACCAGTAAACCTGGACCTGGATCCGTCCCTGTCCTCTCAGAGACAGCAGGTCCAGGCAGATGTCCCCTCTGAGTCTCCTTCTCTAGATAGGTGTCTTCCTCAGAGAAGCAGACCAGTAAACTAGTTAGTGCTGTTGACCCAACAGTAAATATATTTACTTCCATGTCAACAAGTTGATCAGAACCTGTCCTGGTTCTGTTCCTAAACATCTACAGTCCAGCAGCAGCTAATATTCAGTCTTTATGAGTGTTTGAGGTTTTTCCTTTGTTATAACAGGTTAAAAACAGCAATAAAATGTTAAGTTTTCTGTTTGTTCTTCTATAATTTCATAAATGCAACAAACTATAGTTCTTTTACAGTGGATGATCTTTTGCATTAAAAACCTTAAAAACTGTCAAACATACTAGTAATAAGCTTTAGGATGGATTAAAATCCCTCTGAATACAGAATAATTAGATATAAAACTTCAGACACTGTTATCTTCATTTTACGGGTCAAATGCGTTTTGTGGCTCCAGATGAATTTTATTAAGAGGAGACGGACAAAAAATGGCTCTGTTGATAGTAAAGGTTGCCGACCCCTGGACTAGAGGACGAGGACAGTCTGGAGGACGGTCTGGAGGACAGTCTGGAGTACAGGACTGTCTGGAGGACACTCTGCAGGACTGCCTGGAGGACAGGACCGCTTGGAGGACAGTCTGGAGGACAGTCTGGAGGATGAGGACCGTTTGGAGGACGGTCTGTAGGACAAGGATTGTTTGGAGGACAGTCTGGAGGACAGGACTGTCTGGAGGACACTCTGCAGGACCGCCTGGAGGACAGGACCGCTTGGAGGACTATCTGGAGGACAGTCTGGAGGACAGTCTGGAGGATGAGGACCGTTTGGAGGACGGTCTGTAGGACAAGGACTGTTTGGAGGACAGTCTGGAGGAGAGTCTGGAGGATGAGGACAGTATGGGGTTAGGGGTTAGAGGTTAGGGTTAGGGATTAGGGATTAGGGTTAGGGGTTAGGAATTAGGGGTTAGGGGTTAGAGGTTAGGGTTAGAGGTTAGAGGTTAGGGGTTAGGGTTAGGGTTAGGGATTAGGGTTAGGGGTTAGGGTTAGGGGGGGGTTAGGGGGTTAGGGTTAGGGTTAGGGTTAGGGGTTAGGGTTAGGGTTAGGGTTAGGGGTTAGGGTTAGGGTTAGGGTTAGAGGTTAGGGGTTAGGGTTAGGGGTTAGGGGAGGTTAGGTTAGGGATTAGGGTTAGGGTTAGGTTAGGGGTTAGGGGGTTAGGGGGTTAGGGTTAGGGGTTAGGGTTAGGGATTAGGGGTTAGGGGTTAGAGGTTAGGGTTAGGGTTAGGGATTAGGGATTAGGGATTAGGGTTAGGGGTTACGGGTTAGGGTTAGGGGTTAGGGGTTAGGAGTTAGGGATTAGAGTTAGGGGTTAGGGTTAGGGGTTAGGGGTTAGGGATTAGAGTTAGGGGTTAGGGGTTTGTGGTTAGAGGTTAGGGTTTGGGGTTAGGGGTTAGGGATTAGGGATTAGGGTTAGGGGTTAGGGGTTAGGGTGAGGCTGAACCTGTAGTTTTGGAGCCTCCTGGTGGCTGCAGGAGGAACCTGACCTCTGCAGCTGTTCTCTAGATCATCACATCTACATGTTGAGCACAGCTTTCTGGTGGTGGAGCACAGATCCCTTCATGTGTAAAAAGATCAAATAAATCAATTTTTTTTTTTGTTTGTTTGTTTTGTTGTTTTTTTTTAGTTCAAATAAAAAGTAAAGAAACCACTGGTTTGACTGGTTTGTGGCTGTGATGCCTTCCATCACCACTGGAGGTCAGCAGAGGAACATAAACTGGTTTGACACAGTCCATGATGGAGGACTGGAGGGTTTCCTGCAGTTTGATGTGGATGTGGAGAAAGTTCTGACCCGGATCCGCTTGGTTGGAGCTCAGGATCGTGGCCTTGGAGGAGGATGAGAGCGGCTCCGGTTTCATGTTGAAACGCCTGGCAGCAGGACGGCGGGCCGGCAGAGGAAACCACACAGATCCCTGTTACATGGAGGGAGCGCCCGCCTCGACCCGGTCCACAGAAAACACGCCGGCGTTGTCTGAGCAGATGTTCCGGGACGCTGCCAACCAAAGACAGCTGTCAGTCATTTCCTGCTTCACTTGGGTTTCAAACGGTCCAAACTCAAACGGTCCAACTCTGATCCAACCAGAATGAAGACGGTTTTACTCTGACATGATGATTGGAGACACCGACTTCTGTCTTAGAAGAAAACATCTTCTTCAGTTTTTCCAGAAGTTGTTTAAGTTTGTTCAAAATCCTTCAGTGATCCAGAACATCAGTTCCCTGTTCAACCACATCTGTACAGCTGAGTTAACAGCTGCTGGAACAAAACTGCTGTCCTGCAGCTGTTTCCACGCTGAATTACTAGCAACATTACTGCAGTGTTCCAGTAATGTTCCACCAATGTTCCACCAACATTACTGCAGTGTTCCAGTAATGTTCCACCAACATTACTGCAGTGTTCCAGTAATGTTCCACCAATGTTCCACCAACATTACTGCAATGTTCCACCAACATTACTGCAGTGTTCCAGCAATGTTCCACCAATGTTCCACCATTATTACTGCAATGTTCCCCCAACATTACTGCAGTGTTCCAGCAATGTTCCACCAATGTTCCACCATTATTACTGCGATGTTCCACCAATGTTTTACCAACATTACTGCAGTGTTCCAGTAATGTTCCACCAATGTTCCACCATTATTACTGCGATGTTCCTCCAACATTACTGCAATGTTCCACCAAAATTACTGCAGTGTTCCAGTAATGTTCCACCAACATTACTGCAATGTTCCACCAACATTACTGCAATGTTCCAGCAATGTTCCACCAATGTTCCACCATTATTACTGCAATGTTCCACCAATGTTCCACCAACATTACTGCAGTGTTCCAGCAATGTTCCACCAATGTTCCACCATTATTACTGCAATGTTCCACCAATGTTCCACCAATGTTCCACCAACATTACTGCAGTGTTCCAGTAATGTTCCACCAATGTTCCACCATTATTACTGCGATGTTCCACCAACATTACTGCAATGTTCCACCAATGTTCCAGCAACATTACTGCAATGTTCAACCAACATGACTGCAATGTTCCAGAAATGTTCCATCAACATTACTGGAATATTCCAACAACATTACTGCAATGTTCCAGCATTATTACTGCAATGTTCCAGAAATGTTCCACCAACATAATGGCAATGTTCCAGCAATGTTCCACCAATGTTCCAGCATTATTACTGCAATATTCCACCAACATTACTGCAATGTTCCAGCAAAGTTCCAGAATTATTACTGCAATGTTCCACCAACATAATGGCAATGTTCCAGCAATGTTCCACCAATGTTCCAGCATTATTACTGCAATATTCCACCAACATTACTGCAATGTTGAAACAACATTACTGCAATGTTCCACCAACATTACTGCAATGTTCCAGCAAAGTTCCAGAATTATTACTGCAATGTTCCACCAACATTACTGCAATGTTCCACCAATGTTCCACCAATGTTCCACCATTATTACTGCAATGTTCCCCCAACATTACTGCAGTGTTCCAGCAATGTTCCACCAACATTATTGCAGTGTTCCAGCAATGTTCCACCAACATTATTGCGATGTTCCACCAACATTACTGCAATGTTCCAGCAATGTTCCACCAACATTACTGCGATGTTCCACCAACATTACTGCAATGTTCCAGCAATGTTTCACCAATGTTCCAGCAACATTACTACGATGTTCCACAAACAATACTGCAATGTTCCAGCAATGTTCCACCAATGTTCCAGCATTATTACTGCAATATTCCACCAACATTACTGCAATGTTCCAACAACATTACTGCAATGTTCCACCAACATTACTGCAATGTTCCAGAAATGTTCCACCAACATTATGGCAATGTTCCACCAACATTACTGCAATGTTCCAGCAAAGTTCCACCAATGTTCCACCAACATTACTGCAATGTTCCAACAACATTACTGCAATGTTCCACCAACATTACTGCAATGTTCCACCAATATTACAGCAATGTTCCACTAATGTTCCACCAAGGTTCCAGCATTTTTACTGCAATGTTCCAGAAATGTTCCAGCAATGTTCCAGCAACATTACTGCAGTGTTTCACTAATATTATGGAAATGTTCCAGCAATGTTCCGGCTTCATTCCAGCAACATTACTGCAATGTTCCAACAGTGTTCCAGTATTCTTCCACCAGCACTCCAGCAACATTATTGCAATGTTCCAGCAATGTTTCACCAATGTTCCAGCAACATTACTGCGATGTTCTACAAACATTACTGCAATGTTCCAGAAATGTTCCACCAACATTACTGGAATGTTCCAGCAACGTTCCACCACTGTTGCAGCATTATTACTGCAATGTTCCACCAACAATATGGCAATGTTCCACCAACATTACTGCAATGTTCCAGCATTATTACTGCAATGTTCCAGAAATGTTCCACCAACATAATGGCAATGTTCCAGCAATGCTCCACCAATGTTCCAGCATTATTACTGCAATATTCCACCAACATTACTGCAACGTTCCAACAACATTACCGCAATGTTCCACCAACATTACTGCAATGTTCCAGAAATGTTCCACCAACAATATGGCAATGTTCCACCAACATTACTGCAATGTTCCAGCATTATTACTGCAATGTTCCAGAAATGTTCCACCAACATAATGGCAATGTTCCAGCAATGTTCCACCAATGTTACAGCATTATTACTGCAATGTTCCAACAACATTACTGCAATGTTCCACCAACATTACTATAATGTTCCATCAATGTTCCAGTAATGTTATGATAAAGTTCCAGCAATAGATAAAGCTTCAAAACAAATCTCTCAGGTTCAGTCTTCTGACTGCTGTCATGGACTTTAACACCTAACATGCTCACCGAGGCCTGGAGGATCTTAGATTGAGCTCTTGGGTCATTTATGAGGTAAATTTGCTGGGACGTCCACTCCTGGAAAGACTAACAACAGTCTTGAACGTTTTCCACTTGTGAAGAAACGTTCTCACTGTAGAACGTTGAACTCCAGATTGATGGAAACTGTTTCAGAATCTTTTCAAAACAACCATTTGCTTTTTTTAATGTCACTGCTGATGTTTTTCCTGTCTTGGCATTATGTTAACAGGCGACTGAACGCTCCAGAGCAGCAAACTGCTAAAACATCTGCTTTTCTGAAGGTCTACTGATGATCAGGTCGTGAAGGCTGAAGGTTCATTCAGGATTAAATGAATGAATAAACTCGTCTGTTGTTGTTTGTGTGTTTCTGCTTCAATCAGATCTTTATTCTGTATTTATGCGTTAAAACTCAGGATTAGAAGAGCGCTGGCTTCTAAACAAGCGTAGATCATCATTTGGAGTTAAATGTCAGAGTTTGAGGGGAGGGTGTGTGTGTGTGTTGGGGGGGGGGGGTGGAGGTCAGGAAGTGAAGCAGAGTGGCGGTGACGTCCTCAGAAGTGATGGAAACACCAGTGGGGGGGGGGGGGGGGCATGTCACAGTTTATTACGTGCCATTTTTCTTGAAGCCGTGTCCCGTTTATGGCATGTGCCACAGTGATGGGGGGGGGGGGGTGGGGGTGGGTGGGGGGGGGGGGTGACCAGAACTATCAGGAGAATAGTTTAGCATACATTACAGGGTTAAGTGCAAACCAATCTGCTTTATCCAAAACACAGCAATCCAAACAGAGCAGCGAGCCTGGAGACTGATGAGTAACACACACAGCCCCCCCCACCCCCCCACCCCCCCGGCTCACTGATTGGCTCTGATTGGTTGTATAAAACTCAGCTCTGACTTTTTGATTATGTTACACACGCGGTCACGCATGAGCTGCCGACACCAGAACCTCCACGGGTCCGAGACGCTCGCCGAGCTGCAGATTACAGCTTCCAGAGGACGCCCCCCCCCCCACCAAGACCCCCAAAACCCCCAAGACCCCCACCCCCGGCCAAGCGTTGCCCCGGACGCAGGTCACCGCGGGTTCACAGTGTCACATGACTCACAACCAGACTCTCACAGGGAAATGGCTCAGGTGTCTTTAAATGGAACACCTCCAGGAGTCATCGGCTGTGACCCCGCCCCCCCCCCGGTGGGAGCGCCAGCCTCGGGTCTGCGGTGGGGGCGCCGGCCCGCTGGGGGCCGCAGCAGATAGGTCTAATCCGTCAGCAGAGGACCGGACCAGCAGCTCCATCACTTCCTGGTTCTGGAACCAACAACAAACAGCATCATCTCACCGGAGCACCAACCAGAACCTTCTGGTCCGGAGGCCCGTCAACGTCCAGTCTGACGCCGCGGTTCTGAAACTCCCGCTCTAAAATGACACTTCTAATTTAAAAGCAGATCTCTCGCCAACGACAAGGTTTATTTGGAAAAATCTGTAATGAAAATAAAGATAAATGTGTGAGATGACATCACTGCATCTAATCTGTCAGTCAGCTGCTCAGAGCCCAGAACACAAATTAAGCTTTTCTTGTTTTATATTTTAAACTCCAGAGAATAAAGACAACAAAATAAATTTATTATTATTATTTATTTATTTAATAAAATAAATTCATGGAAAACTGCTGAGTCACTCTGTTGCTGGCTAATTTAATTTATTTTAATTTAAATTCATTCATTAATAAACTATTATTGAACTAAACTGTAGAACATCTACTGAGGAGGTCCTGAACAGTTCTGGTCCAGCAGTGATGGAGGTCGAAGATGAAACTATTCTAGAATAAAAACACCACGGATCAGTTTGAGTCATCTAAAGATACCTGATGGATCAATACTAATATATGATTAATAATACTTTGGAGAAATAAGTTTTAGCCTAGGACAAATACTGGACTGGAGGACCTGCTGATCTACTGTTAGATATCTATGTTGGAACTGGAAGACCTGCAGATCTACTGTTAGATATCTACGTTTAAATTGGAGGACCTGTAGATCTACTGTTAGATATCTATGTTTAAACTGGAGGACCTGCAGATCTACTGTTAGATATCTATGTTGAAACTGGAGGACCTGCATATCTACTGTTAGATATCTATGTTGAAACTGGAGGACCTGCAGATCTACTGTTAGATATCTATGTTTAACCTGGAGGACCTACAGATCTACTGTTAGATATCTACAGTGGAACTGGAGGACCTGCAGATCTAATGTTAGATATCTACGTTTAAACTGGAGGACCTGCAGATCTACTGTTAGATATCTACGTTTAAACAGGAGGACCTGCAGATCTACTGTTAGATATCTATGTTTAAACTGGAGGACCTGCAGATCTACTGTTAGATATCTATGTTTTTTACTGGAAGACCTGCAGATCTACTGTTAGATATCTACGTTTAAACAGGAGGACCTGCAGATCTACTGTTAGATATCTACATTTAAACTGGAGGACCTGCAGATCTACTGTTAGATATCTATGTTGGAACTGGAGGACCTGCAGATCTACTGTTAGATATCTATGTTGGAACTGGAGGATCTGCAGATCTACTGTTAGATATCTATGTTTTAACTGGAGGACCTGCAGATCTACTGCTAGATATCTATGTTTTAACTGGAGGACATGCAGATCTACTGTTAGATATCTACGTTTAAACTGGAGGACCTGCAGATCTACTGTTAGATATCTACGTTTAACCTGTTCTACATAGATCGTCTCCCTTCATTTGGACGTCAGTGGCTCTTTTCTCAGCACATTCGCCCCCAGGTGGTCAGAGTTGGTATTGCTACATTGAGAGACTTTAAATAAACTTAGAGAAAACGGTTTGATATCGCTGATAATTTGAGGTTGTATTTGTCTGATATTCAACCCACTTTGATCAGAGGACTTTTTTTTAATATATTTTTACACATAAAAACATTGGATCAATAAGCGGGGTGCTAAGTTTGAGCGCTACGGTCTAAACGTCAAACATGCCACCTCCATGTAAATGATCCATCACGTCGACGAGACAATCAGGCTCTTGAGCCGGCGGTGCGGTTGAAGGGCAGCCCACCCAAAAACACACACTCATCCATCCAGCGGCGTCGGGTTCGTCACGGCCGCCGCGGCGGCAGCCGTCAGCCGCGCAGAAACAGTGTGACCACGTTGATTAGGCCGACCTTCGGGGCGAAGCGTGGAAATATGCTGTCAGGTCGTAACAAAAATACATAAACTCTCACTTCCAATTAGTCAGCCGGCAGCTGGAGGCGGGACAGGCCGGAGCATGCCAACACTCTGGTATCGGTTTCTGGTGCGCCCCCCCCCCCCCCCCGGGCCTGTCATCCGTCTCTAAACACCGCCGCTGCCCCTCAGTTCAACTCACCTGCGCGACACGCTCAACTGTTTACTCGGGAGTTTCAGGCTTCGGGAGCATCTGGGGGGAGGGGGGGCGCGGACACGACCGAAGGGAGCCGCGAACACAATCAGGTCCACGCGAGGCTTTGAACTCCTGAGGCTCCAGAACCGGGGCGGGGTGATGAATGCCTCGCTTGTTTTGATGGACCGGGTTCCAGCGGCAGCGGCGGCGGCAGCTGTTTCCACTGAAAATCTCTGACAAATTAACGCAGCGTTTAGCGGCTTCGGCGCTGGACGGAGACCAAAACAGCCGAAAGGGAGGCTGATTAGCATTTACAAGAGCGTTTTTCACACCACGTTTACGAGGAACATCGGTTGTGTGGTTCCAGCGGAGAGACGACAGCAGTCACCGTGGAACCGCAGCAGGTTCTGGGGTCCTGGTACCATGGATCCGCACGTTCTCCCCAACTGTCTCTGACTCTGTGAAGTCGCTTCTGCTCAGAAACAAACCGGATCCTGGGACTTCTGGGTGGATGAAGGAACAGCTGGAGGTCTTTGCTGGTGGGTCACAGGTCCAGAACCTTCTACACGTCCTGCTCGGTTGGGTTTGAGCTCTAAAGCCGCAGTGAGGTTGCAGCAGGTTCTGGGGTCCTGGTACCATGGATCCGCACGTTCTCCCCAACTGTCTCTGACTCTGTGAAGTCGCTTCTGCTCAGAGACAAACCGGATCCTGGGACTTCTGGGTCGATGAAGGAACAGCTGGAGTCAACCCACCGTCAGTCACAGGTCCAGAACCTTCTACACGTCCTGCGCGGTTGGGTTTGAGCTCTAAAGCCGCAGTGAGGTTGAAGCTCTGAACCTGGTGATGAGGTTGAGACACTAAAACCTTCTGAAAAGCTTTAGGTTATTAAAACAGTTGGGCTTCAGCACTAAAGCTGTTGGCTGAGCTTTAGGGACTAAATCCTGGTTTGGGCCCAGAACCTTTATTGGGTTTGGGTTCCTTCCCTCCACCAGCAGATGAACGTGCTGAGATGAAGGACCAACAGGATGAAGATCTCATTGGGTTTATTCTTCTGCTGCGTTTTGTTCACTGTTACTTCTGTCAAGAAACCACGAGTCCATAACCCTGACTGTAGCCCGTCCCTCTAGACCAGTCCTCCTTGGGAGACCCCACCAGGACAAGTTGTCCCCAACCACATAGTTCCTTGGATCATTCAGGTGCACAAACCTTTCAACTGCAATGAGGAAAAGATTCAAGGAGAGACATGGAGCTGCTGCTTCTCAACCTGAGGAGGTTCATCTGGTCAGGATGTCTCCTGGGTGTCTCCTAGGTGTCTCCTGGGTGTCTCCTGGATGTCTCCTGGGTGTCTCCTGGATGTCTCCTAGATGTCTCCTGGGTGTCTCCTGGTGTCTCCTGGATGTTTCCTAGATGTCTCCTGGGTGTCTCCTGGATGTCTCCTGGATGTCTCCTGAGTGTCTCCTGTGAGTCTCCTGGGTGTCTCCCGGGTGTCTTCTGGGTGTCTCCTGGATGTCTCCAGGATGTCTCCCTGCGGAGGTGATTCAAGGACATCCAACCAGGAGGAGGCCCTGAGGCAGACCAGGAGGATTCTGTCTGCGGGTCTAGAAGGACCTCAGTGACCTCCTGTAGGATCTGGAGAAGATGAGGGGAAGGTCTGGACCTCTGATCAGACTGCTGCCACCTGAACCTGGAGAAGAGGAGGATGATGGATGAAGGGATGATGGACGGCTAAAAAATGTACTTCCTTTCTTTTAAAGAGGAAAAATGTGAAAAATGAGCAAAACTACTTATTTAATTTGTCAGCGGGGACTTGATCAGTGAATCAGGACGATATGTTCCAGCAGAGGAATGTTTCTGCTGCTGCCAGAACCTCTAATGACCACAGATCCTGCTGATGGAGGACTGGAGGTCAAACGGCTCTGAGCCGTCTGGTGGTCATGTGATGCCTGGTTCCTGTCTGGGAGAACCTTCAGAGCTGAAAACAGACAAAGTCCAGCTCAGCTCCGACGGAGCTCAGATCCAGGTCTCTGGGGACCAGCGGGTCTCTGGGGACCAGCGGGTCTCTGGGGACCAGCAGGTCTCTGGGGACCAGCAGGTCTCTGGGGACCAGCGGGTCGGCCCCTGGGGGCCACCTGTTGTGGGTCTAACCCAGTTGATTCATTACAGATTAGAATCACTATGAGTTCATTATCAGTCAGAATCTCCAGACCTCCTTCCATGTCAGGTTCATGAGGTGTTTCATGACATCACTGCAGTCCTGCATTCGTCCACCAGGGGACAGAAGGAGTCCTGCTGGACTGACATTGGTAAAGTTTATGTATAAAGCACCTTTAACAGATCTACTGTTCTACTGTCACTAAGACGGTTGAACTGTTACTATGACTGTTCTACTGTTACTATGACTGTTCTACTGTTACTATATCTGTTCTACTGTTACTATGACTGTTCTACTGTTATTATGACTGTTCTACTGTTACTATATCTGTTCTACTGTTACTATGACTGTTCTACTGTCACTATGACTGTTCTACTGTCACTATGACTGTTCTGCTGTTACTATGACTGTTCTGCTGTTACTATGACTGTTCTGCTGTTACTTACTGCTGTTCTGTTACTACTGTTACTACTGACTGTTCTACTGTTACTATGACTGACTGTTTCTACTGACTGTTACTATGACTGTTCTACTGTCACTATGACTGTTCTACTGTTACTATGACTGTTCTACTGTTACTATGACTGTTCTACTGTTACTATGACTGTTCTGCTGTTACTATGACTGTTCTACTGTTACTATGACTGTTCTACTGTTACTATGACTGTGTTCTACTGTTCTACTGTACTATGACTGTTCTGCTGTTACTATGACTGTTACTGTTACTACTGTACTGTTACTATGACTGTTCTACTGTCACTATGACTGTTTATACTGTTACTACTGTTCTACTGTTACTGTGTTACTATGACTGTTCTACTGTTGACTATGACTGACTGTTCTGCTGTTACTATGACTACTGTCTACTGTTACTATGACTGTTCTGCTGTTACTATGACTGTTCTACTGTCACTATGACTGTTCTGCTGTTACTATGACTGTTCTACTGTTACTATGACTGTTCTACTGTTACTATGACTGTTCTAACTGTTGACTGTTCTTGTTACTGACTGTTCTACTGTTACTAAGACTGTTCTGCTGTTACTGACTGTTCTACTGTTACTATGACTGTCTACTGTACTATGACTGTTTCTGTTACTATGACTGTTCTACTGTTACTGTGACTGTTCTGCTGTGTTACTGTGACTGTTCTGACTGCTGTTACTATGACTGACTGTTTACTGCTGTTACTATGACTGTTCTGCTGTACTATGACTGTTCTACTGTTCTACTATGACTGTTTCTGCTGTACTATGACTGTTCTGCTGTACTATGACTGTTCTGCTGTCACTATGACTGTTCTGCTGTTACTATGACTGTTCTACTGTTTACTATGACTGTCTGTACTGTTACTATGACTGTCTGCTGTCACTATGACTGTTCTGCTGTTACTATGACTGTTCTGCTGTTACTATGACTGTTCTACTGTTACTATGGCTGTTCTGCTGTTACTATGACTGTTCTGCTGTTACTATGACTGTTCTACTGTTACTATGACTGTTCTGCTGTTACTATGACTGTTCTACTGTCACTATGACTGTTCTGCTGTTACTATGAATGTTCGTACTGTTACTATGACTGTTCTGCTGTTACTATGGCTGTTCTGCTGTTACTATGACTGTTCTGCTGTCACTATGACTGTTCTACTGTTACTATGAATGTTCTGCTGTTACTATGACTGTTCTACTGTCACTATGACTGTTCTACTGTTACTATGAATGTTGTACTGTTACTACTGACTGTTCTGACTGTTACTATGACTGTTCTGCTGTACTATGACTGTTACTACTGTTACTATGACTGTTCTACTGTTACTATGACTGTTTACTACTGCTTTACTATGACTGTTTCTACTGTTACTATGACTGTTTCTGACTGTTACTATGACTGTTACTATGACTGTCACTATGACTGTTCTGCTGTTACTATGAATGTTGTACTGTTACTATGACTGTTCTGCTGTTACTATGGCTGTTCTGCTGTTACTATGACTGTTCTGCTGTCACTATGACTGTTCTACTGTTACTATGAATGTTCTGCTGTTACTATGACTGTTCTGTACTGACTGTACTGTTACTATGACTGTTCTACTGTTACTATGACTGTTCTACTGTTACTATGACTGTTCTACTGTTACTATGACTGCTACTGTACTATGACTGTGTTTACTGTTTACTGACTGTTCTGCTGTTCACTATGACTGTTCTGCTGTCACTCTGACTGTTCTGCTGTTCCTATGACTGTTCTACTGTCACTATGACTGTTCTGCTGTTACTGTGACTGTTCTGCTGTTACTATGACTGTTCTGCTGTTACTATGACTGTTCTACTGTTACTAAGACTGTTCTGCTGTTACTATGACTGTGCTACTGTTACTATGACTGTTCTGCTGTCACTATGACTGTTCTACTGTTACTATGACTGTTCTGCTGTCACTATGACTGTTCTGCTGTTACTATGACTGTTCTACTGTTACTATGACTGTTCTACTGTTACTATGACTGTCTGTCTACTGTTACTATGACTGTTCTGCTGTCACTATGACTGTTCTGCTGTTACTATGACTGTTCTACTGTTACTATGACTGTTGCTGACTGTTACTGACTGTTTGCTGTTACTGACTGTTACTATGACTGTTCTACTGTTACTAAGACTGTTCTGCTGTTACTATGACTGTGCTACTGTTACTAAGACTGTTCTGCTGTCACTATGACTGTTCTGCTGTTACATACTGTTCTGCGGTTACTATGACTGTTCTACTGTTACTATGACTTTCGCTGTTACCTTGACTGTTCTGCTGTTACTATGACTGTTCTACTGTTACTGACTGTTCTACTCTGTTCCTCTAGTGGTCGGTAGAGGAACTGCAGCCTGACTTTAGAACGAATAATTCTGGGTTGTCTGTTCACTCGGCGGACAAACGTTGACTTATTGACAACTTGGACTTAACTTGTTGGATTTGGCTCCAGTTTTTAGGCGGGAGCTCAGAACTGTGACCTGCTGACAGTCCAGCAGTGTGTTTGGAGTCAGAACCTCAGCCCAAATGGACTTATCAGAACTGGTGTTGACTACAGTCATGATGTTTTCAAAGGTGAAATGATGATCAGAGACAGCTCAGATATCTGGGCTCCTTCGATTGTTTGACCGTTGACTAGTTTCCCTCAGAACCGGGTCTTTGAGGCTCCTCCTGGATCTCTGACCCGTCGTTGAACATGTGATTGGATTACCTGGTGAAATAAAGATCTGTAAAACAAATGAATAAAACTGAGAGCATGACGGTGGGCGAACTGGACAACTCAGGACCGGGATCGGTGGAGGAGACGTTTTGTCCTCATCAGACAGCGTCTCCAGCTTGTCTTCACTTTGGCGGGTTTCCGTCTGGCTGAGCGGCGAGCCGAAGCCACATTGGTCACGTGGTTGCGTGTGAAGAAACAGCGTTTATCAGATAAGGAGACAGGAGAGACTTTGTGTAACTCGCAGCGCTCTGTTTTCCACTGGTGATCTATCTTTTGCGTCCTCTGGGGAGCGCCGTTCCATTGTTGATACAAGCCATAATTTAGATTTATCCTCCGGGTAAATACAGGGCCGCTTTGTCCGAGCTCTTGGAAGAACACAGCCTTCAAATCAGTCCATCATTAATCCACACATTGTTTTATTTAGTGCTGGCTCTCAGCAGCTGGGGGGGTGGGGGGTGGGGGGACACTACGGGGTCAGAAACAGGAGGTCTACTGTGATCCTGCTGCTGGGGGGAGGGGGGGGGCTGCAGCCTTCAGGTGCTGCAGAGGTTTCCAGGGTGACGACAGAGGTCAACTGACATGACCCCCCCCACAGCACTGCCACAATCCCACACAGGTCTGTTTCTTCTGAGGTGGTGGGGGGGGGGGGGGTCTGTCACAGACTGTATGAGAAGAACTGGACCAGCTCTCTGTGATGTCATCATGGGTTTCTGAAAAATGAATCTGAAGTACTGCAGAAGGTCTGGAGGCCTCTAGTGGTGAGTAGAGGAACTGCCTCATGTCAATCACAGTTAGCTATTTTAGCTTAGCTTATGCAAGCTAAGATGCTAATTAACACTACTTTACATTTATTCTGATCGAATGTGTCCAAAAGGTCCTCATTTAAAGAGTCCCAGACCTTCTGAGAAAAGACCTGAAATGACTACTGACAGAGATGAAACTAGAACCACAGAAGATGAAACCAGAACCACAGAAGATGAAACCAGAACCACAGAAGATGAAACCAGAACCACAGAAGATGAAACCAGAACCAGAGGAGCTTAAGACCAGGGGTGGATGGAGGAACTGGAGCCTCTAGTGGTCCGTAGAGGAACTGCAAATTCATAACAAAATAGCACAAAAAAAAAAAAAAAAAATATGAGTATAAAATACAGTAATGTAGATTTTTTTTCAATTGCACAACATAACATAAAATATCTTAAAAAAGAACATACAAAATGTTTTTCAAAAAGGGCAAAATAATGAAAGATAAACTCGTATAAAACACAATAACTGAAAAAAACTTTAGGTCTCTAAAAAAAGACTTTACATCCAATATATTATATATATATATATATTATAATATATATATATATATATATATATATATATATATATATATATATATATATATATATATGAACAACTAATTGCTTTTTGTGTTGTGTTGTTAATTCCACTGTGATCTGGAAGGATCTGAGGATGAAGCTGGTCCTTCTATCGTCTATATGTCCATGTACATCTATATCTATACAGATCTATAGATCTATCTAGATGTATATACATATACAAGTGCGTGAATAAAAGTGAGATATGAAATCTTTTAAAGTGAAAGCAATGAAATGAAAAAAAAAACAGAACATTTGGACAGTAAAACAGAAGTTCTTTATGAACGACATTCGCACGACCCGAACGGTGATGTCATGTCGTCCACACGTTTCCACGAACGTGACCTTTGACCTTCAGACAACAGTGGAGCTCTGAACATTAAACACTGAGCTTTAACTCCAGTCAGCAGGTGACAGGTGACAGGTGTGCTGCGACGCTGCGCTGACAGCAGCATACCTGCACCACTGCTCCCACCAGTGGAGACAGACCTCCAGATGTCCTCACTGTCTCTGGAGGACAGAAGACATTCACAGCGTCTTCAGGACTTCATCAGTCTGTCCTCAGTCAGCGATGATGTCCAGAAGACATCTGACCTCGATGGATGGAAGGAAGGAAGAAAGGAAGGATGGATGGATGATATATGGATGATGGATGGATGGATGGATGGATGGATGGATGGATGGATGATGGATGGATGGATGGAGGATGGAAGGATGGATGATGGATGGATGGATGGATGGATGGATGGATGGATGGATGATGGATGGCTGGATGGAGGATGATGGATGATGGATGGATGGACGGATGGATGGATGGGGATGGATGGATGGATGGATGGATGGATGGATGGATGGCTGACGGATGGATGGATGGATGGATGGATGGATGGACTGGATGGAGGGATGGATGGATGGATGGATGGATGGATGGCATGGATGGAATGGATGGATGGCTGGCTGGATGATGGATGGAGGATGGGGGATGATGGATGGATGGATGGCTGGATGGATGGATGGATGGATGGATGGATGGATGGATGGATGGATGGATGGATGGAGGGATGGATGGATGGGATGATGGCCGGATGGCTGGATGGATGGCTGGATGGATGAATGGATGGATGGATGATGGATGATGGATGGATGGATGGATGGATGGATGGATGGATGGATGGATGGATGGATGGATGGATGGATGGATGGATGGATGGATGGATGGATGGATGGATGGATGGATGGCTGATGGCTGGATTGATGGATGGATGGATGGATGGATGGATGGAGGATGGATGGATGGATGGGATGGCTGGATGGATGGATGGATGGATGGATGGATGGATGATGATGGGATGGATGGATTGGAGGGATGGATGGGTGGGGATGGCCGGATGGATGGATGGCTGGATGGATGGATGGATGGATGGATGGATGGATGGGGATTGATGGATGATGGAGGGATGGATGGATGGATGGATGGATGGCTGGATGGATGGATGGATGGATGGATGGATGGATGGATGGCTGGATGGATGAGGGATGGATGGATGGATGGATGGATGGATGGATGGATGGATGGATGATGGATGAATGAATGGATGGATGGATGGCGGATGGATGGATGATGGATGGATGGATGGATGGATGGATGGATGATGGATGGATAATGATGGATGGATGGGATGGATGGGATGGATGGATGGATGGATGATGGATGGCTGGATGGATGGATGGATGGATGGATGGATGGATGGATGGATGGATGGATTTGGATGGATGGAATGGATGGATGGTTTGGATAAATGGAAACTTTTTTCTAAATGGATTTTCTGGTCTTTGATGAGCTTTTAACCATTTTTATGTGTTTATTCTTCTTAATAAAAATATTTCATAAACATTCAAACAGAATCTTAATTATGAAAAGATGTCATGTGACTGAACTCATGTGACTGACTGGAAGAATCCAGTGGGTCCTGGAAGCAGAAGGTTTCTGGTTCTGGTGGTTCTGGTGGTTCTGGTGGTTCTGGTTCTGGTGGTTCTGGTGGTTCTGGTGGTTCTGGCGGTTCTGGTGGTTCTGGTGGTTCTGGCGGTTCTGGTGGTTCTGGTGGTTCTGGCGGTTCTGGCGGTTCTGGTGAACCGGGCCTTTCACCGTCCACCGCTCTCAGGACAGCAGGGCCGTGACCCCGTCAGCTCTGAGTCCAAACATGTCAAACGTGACGGTTGGTAAACGTGTTTCTGTGCTGAGCCAGTAAAAACCTGCTGCGGTCATGTGACCTGGACTGAGGTCCGACCCGATCTGAAACCAGATGTTGGTGGGTGTCGGTGCCGATCGGTGACAGTTTGGTCCTGTCATGTTTCACACAGTCACCGAAAAGTGTTTTTAGCGCCGTAATGAGCGCAGCTGCGGGACGTAAATAAACCCAACGAGGACGGATGTTCCCGGCGACGGATTGGTCAGAACCGTCATGTGACTCAGTGATGGACGAGCTGCTCCAACACCTTCAAGATGGCGCCTGCAGCTGCACACAGAAAACTAAAGAAAATACAGAATATAAAAATACAGAAGTATAAAACGCTTTAGAGTCCTGTAAAAGAAATAAACATCTACACATTAGCGTAAAATAAAATATTTGAATCTACATCACATTAAACATATTTAATAATTCTGCATAAATGAATTTTTTTCTATTTAAATATGACTGATTTATCTCCCCATCTGACATTAATGTAATTATGTCATTTATATTTTCATCCCTGTTCTATCTATTCTACTGTTCTATCTATTCTACTGTTCTATCTATTCTACTGTTCTATCTACTGTTCTATCTATTCTATTGTTTTATTCTACTGTTCTGTCTATTCGACTGTTCTATCTACTGTTCTATCTATTCTACTGTTTTATTCTTCTGTTCTATCTATTCTATCTATTCTACTGTTCTATCTGTGCTACTGTTCTATCTACTGTTCTATCTATTCTACTGTTTTATTCTACTGTTCTATCTGTTCTACTGTTCTATCTGTGCTACTGTTCTATCTACCGTTCTATCTATTCTATCTATTCTACTGTTTCTTCTATTCTACTGTTCTATCTATCTATTCTATCTATTCTACTGTTCTATCTATTCTACTGTTCTATCTATCTACTGTTTCTATTCTACTGTTCTTCTATCTACTGTATCTTCTACTGTTCTTCTATTCTACTGTTCTATCTATTCTACTGTTCTATCTACTGTTTCTATCTATTCTACTGATCTTCTACTGTTCTATTCTATTCTACTGTCTCTTCTATTCTACTGTTCTATCTATTCTACTGTTCTATCTATTCTACTGTTCTAATTCTCTGTTCTATCTGTTCTATACTGTTCTATCTATTCTACTGTTCTGTCTACTGTTCTATCTATTCTACTGTTCTATCTACTGTACTATCTGTTCTACTGTTCTATTCTACTGTTCTATCTATTCTACTGTTCTATCTACTGTTCTATCTGTTGCTACTGTTCTATTCTACTGTTTCTACTGTTCTATCTACTGTTCTATCTATTCTATCTACTGTTCTATCTACTGTCTACTGTGCTACTGTTCTATCTACTGTTCTATCTATTCTATCTATTCTACTGTTCTATTCTATTCTACTGTTCTATCTACTGTTCTATCTATTCTATTGTTCTATCTGTTCTATACTGTTCTATTCTATCTACTGTTTTCTATCTATTCTATCTACTGTTCTATCTACTGTTCTTCTATCTATTCTATCTACTGTTTCTATCTACTGTTCTATCTATTCTACTGTTCTATTCTACTGTTCTATCTGTTCTATCTACTGTTCTTCTGTTCTATCTCTACTGTTCTATCTGTTCTATCTACTGTTCTATCTACTCTTCTATTCTATTCTCTGTTCTAATCTATTCTATTGTTCTATCTGTTCTACTGTTTATTCGACTGTTCTGTCTATTCGACTGTTCTATCTACTGTTCTATCTATTCTATCTATTCTACTGTTCTAATCTACTGTTCTATCTGTTCTACTGTTTTTATTCTACTGTTCTGTCTATTTGACTGTTCTATCTACTGTTCTATCTATTCTACTGTTCTATCTACTGTTCTATCTATTCTACTGTTTTATTCTACTGTTATATCTATTCTACTGTTCTATCTACTGTTCTATCTATTCTACTGTTCTATCTACTGTTCTATCTATTCTACTGTTCTATCTACTGTTCTATCTATTCTACTGTTCTATCTACTGTTTCTATCTATTCTACTGTTCTATCTACTGTTCTATTCTATTCTATTCTACTGTCTTTCTATTCTACTCTTCTACTATTCTACTGTTCTATCTATTCTACTGTTCTATCTATTCTACTGTTCTATCTACTGTACTATCTGTTCTACTGTTCTATCTATTCTACTGTTCTATCTACTGTTCTATCTATTCTACTGTTCTATCTACTGTACTATCTGTTCTACTGTTCTATTCTACTGTTCTATCTATTCTATCTATTCTACTGTTCTATCTGTGCTACTGTTCTATTCTACTGTTCTACTGTTCTATCTACTGTTCTATCTATTCTATCTACTGTTCTATCTACTGTACTATCTGTGCTACTGTTCTATCTACTGTTCTATCTATTCTATCTATTCTACTGTTCTATTTATTCTACTGTTCTATCTACTGTTCTATCTATTCTATTGTTCTATCTACTGTTCTATTCTCTGTTCTTCTATTCTACTGTTCTATCTATTCTACTGTTCTATCTACTGTTCTATCTATTCTACTGTTCTATCTACTGTTCTATCTATTCTACTGTTCTATCTACTGTTCTATCTGTTCTATCTACTTTCTGTACTGTTCTATCTACTGTTCTATCTGTTCTACTGTTCTATCTACTGTTCTATCTATTCTACTGTTCTATCTATTCTATTGTTCTATCTGTTCTACTGTTTTATTCGACTGTTCTGTCTATTCGACTGTTCTATCTACTGTTCTATCTATTCTACTGTTCTATCTACTGTTCTATCTGTTCTACTGTTTTATTCTACTGTTCTGTCTATTTGACTGTTCTATCTACTGTTCTATCTATTCTACTGTTCTATCTACTGTTCTATCTATTCTACTGTTTTATTCTACTGTTATATCTATTCTACTGTTCTATCTACTGTTCTTCTATTCTACTGTTCTATCTGTTCTATCTACTGTTCTATCTACTGTTCTATCTATTCTACTGTTCTATCTACTGTTCTATCTATTCTACTGATCTATCTACTGTTCTATCTATTCTACTGTTTTATTCTACTGTTCTATCTATTCTACTGTTCTATCTACTGTTCTATCTTTTCACTGTTCTATTTACTGTACTATCTGTTCTACTGTTCTATCTATTCTACTGTTCTATCTACTGTACTATCTGTTCTACTGTTCTATCTATTCTACTGTTCTATCTACTGTTCTATCTATTCTACTGTTCTATCTACTGTACTATCTGTTCTACTGTTCTATTCTACTGTTCTATCTATTCTATCTATTCTACTGTTCTATCTGTGCTACTGTTCTATTCTACTGTTCTACTGTTCTATCTACTGTTCTATCTATTCTATCTACTGTTCTATCTACTGTACTATCTGTGCTACTGTTCTATCTACTGTTCTATCTATTCTATCTATTCTACTGTTCTATCTATTCTACTGTTCTATCTACTGTTCTATCTATTATATTGTTCTATCTGTTCTACTGTTCTATTCTACTGTTCTGTCTATTCTACTGTTCTATCTACTGTTCTATCTATTCTACTGTTCTATCTACTGTTCTATCTATTCTACTGTTCTATCTACTGTTCTATCTGTTCTATCTACTGTTCTGTCTGTTCTATCTACTGTTCTATCTGTTCTACTGTTCTATCTACTGTTCTATCTGTTCTATCTACTGTTCTATCTATTCTACTGTTCTATCTATTCCATCTATTCTACTGTTCTATTTGTTCTACTGTTCTATCTATTCTATCTGTTCTACTGTTCTATTCTACTGTTCTATCTGTTCTATCTACTGTTCTATCTACTGTTCTATCTATTCTACTAATCTATCTAATCTACTGTTCTATCTACTGTTCTATCTATTCTAGTTCTCTATTCTACTGTTCTATCTGTTTTACTGTTCTATCTGTTCTACTGTTCTATCTACTGTTCTATCTACTGTTCTGTCTGTTCTATTTACTGTTCTATCTATTCTACTGTACTATCTGTGCTACTGTTCTATTCTACTGTTCTACTGTTCTATCTACTGTTCTATCTATTCTATCTACTGTTCTATCTACTGTACTATCTGTGCTACTGTTCTATCTACTGTTCTATCTATTCTATCTATTCTACTGTTCTATTTATTCTACTGTTCTATCTACTGTTCTATCTATTCTATTGTTCTATCTGTTCTACTGTTCTATTCTACTGTTCTATCTATTCTACTGTTCTATCTACTGTTCTATCTATTCTACTGTTCTATCTACTGCTCTATCTATTCTACTGTTCTATCTACTGTTCTATCTGTTCTATCTACTGTTCTGTCTGTTCTATCTACTGTTCTATCTGTTCTACTGTTCTATCTACTGTTCTATCTATTCTACTGTTCTATCTATTCTATTGTTCTATCTGTTCTACTGTTTTATTCTACTGTTCTGTCTATTCGACTGTTCTATCTACTGTTCTATCTATTCTACTGTTCTATCTACTGTTCTATCTGTTCTACTGTTTTATTCTACTGTTCTGTCTATTTGACTGTTCTATCTACTGTTCTATCTATTCTACTGTTCTATCTACTGTTCTATCTATTCTACTGTTTTATTCTACTGTTATATCTATTCTACTGTTCTATCTACTGTTCTATCTATTCTACTGTTCTATCTACTGTTCTATCTATTCTACTGTTCTATCTACTGTTCTATCTATTCTACTGATCTATCTACTGTTCTATCTATTCTACTGTTTTATTCTACTGTTCTATCTATTCTACTGTTCTATCTACTGTTCTATCTTTTCACTGTTCTCTTTACTGTCTATCTCTTCTACTGTTCTATCTATTCTACTGTTCTATCTACTGTCTATTCTGTTCTACTGTTCTATCTATTCTACTGTTCTATCTACTGTTCTATCTATTCTACTGTTTCTATCTACTGTACTATCTGTTCTACTGTTCTATTCTACTGTTCTATCTATTCTATCTATTCTACTGTTCTTCTACTGTCTACTGTTCTACTGTTCTATGTTCTACTGTTCTATTCTACTTTCTATCTATTCTATCTACTGTTCTATCTACTGTACTATCTGTGCTACTGTTCTATCTACTGTTCTATCTATTCTATCTATTCTACTGTTCTACTGTTCTCTATCTCTGTTCTACTGTTCTATCTATTATATTGTTCTATCTGTTCTCTGTTCTATACTGTTCTATCTACTGTCTCTACTGTTCTATCTATTTCTACTGTTCTATCTACTGTTCTATCTATTCTACTGTTCTATCTATCTACTGTTCTATCTGTTCTATCTACTGTTCTCTGTTCTATCTACTTTCTATCTGTTCTATCTGTTCTACTGTTCTATCTACTGTTCTATCTGTTCTATCTCTGTTCTATCTATTCTACTGTTCTATCTATTCCATCTATTCTACTGTTCTATTTGTTCTACTGTTCTATCTATTCTATCTGTTCTACTGTTCTATTCTACTGTTCTATCTGTTCTATCTACTGTTCTATCTACTGTTCTATCTATTCTACTAATCTATCTAATCTACTGTTCTATCTACTGTTCTATCTATTCTAGTTCTCTATTCTACTGTTCTATCTGTTTTACTGTTCTATCTGTTCTACTGTTCTATCTACTGTTCTATCTACTGTTCTGTCTGTTCTATTTACTGTTCTATCTATTCTACTGTACTATCTGTTCTACTGTCATATTCTACTTTTCTATCTATTCTAGTTCTCTATTCTACTGTTCTATCTATTCTACTGTTCTATCTACTGTTCTGTCTGTTCTACTGTTCTATCTACTGTTCTATCTGTTCTACTGTTCTATCTATTGTTCTTTCTTACATGGATGGAACATCAGCTCCAGCTGTTGTGGGCATCCTGAGAGAATACCAGGATGTTTGCAGGATTGCTGGACTGCTGTCCAGCTGCCATTGGAGGTTTAAGGTTCTGGTTCTGGTTCTGGTGCTGGTGCTAGTTCTGGTGCTGGGTCTGGTTCTGATGCTGGTTCTGTTCTGGTGCTGGGTGTGGTGCTGGTTCTGGTTCTAGTGCTGGTGCTGGTTCTGGTTGGGGTGCTGGGTCTGGTACTGATTCTGGTTCTGGTGCTGATTCTGGTTCTGGTGCTGGGTCTGGTGCTGGTTCTGTTCTGGTGCTGGTATTGGTACTGGTTCTAGTTCTGGTTCTGGTTCTGGTTCTGGTGCTGGGTCTGTTGCTGGGTCTGGTGCTGGTTCTGGTGTTGGTTCTGTTCTGGTGCTGGTTCTGGTTCTGGTACTGGGTCTGGTTCTGGTTCTGGTTCTAGGTCTGGTGCTGGGTCTGGTTCTGGTTCTGGTTCTGGTTCTAGGTCTGGTGCTGGTACTGGTTCTGGTGCTGGTGCTGATGCTGGTTCTGGTTCCTGTTCTGATTCTGGTGGAAGACCCGGGTATGTTCTGGGTTCTGTGGGACTGGCATCCAGCTGTAGCTGCAGGTTTGACGGCCCGTTTGTAAATGAGCTCGTCCTGGACGTCCAGCTGCAGGACGACAGCAGGGTTTGGGTTACACTCTGGGACGGGTTCTGGAGGATCCAAGCTGGACTCTGGAACGACCCGTCAGCCAGAGAGAGATAGTTGAGCACGCAAACAAAAACAAACAGCAGAACCGCCCGCGAGCCGACAGAAGAACGGTAATAACACAGAGGGAGGTTTACGTTCAGGCCGCGCTCTCAAACGGTTCTGCATGTGGACCGCAGGGCGGCCAACACCCCGGTCTATCTTTAGAGCCGGAATCCACCCAAGAGCTGTCAGCTCAGCCGCCAAATCCCTGACTGCTAAAGCTGTCCAGACGCTGGACGCTAGCTGCAGCGGCACATGAGAGGGAAACCAACTCAATCAGGCCTCTGCATCATCAGCTGGACTTACGTAAGAACCGGACCAGATTTATCTGCTCTGAAACTTAACTCAGTACCTCATTTTTCTTGGACTCCACCTTTGTTTTTCCAAGTGCTGGGAACTGTGTATATAAAGGTCAAAGAAATAATGGTTTCAGGGAGAAAAAAAAGAGCTGCATTAAATTTGTGAAATAGAAAATTACTGCCGCTGAAAAAAGAGATTAATGAGCGCGGCTGTGGGCTTTGCACCGAGGCACTTAATAAATCACCGCTGCGCATACGAGGCCTTAACGAGGCCGGGTCCAGATCTCAGACGTCTCATCTGACCGCCGCTAATTCGGTTTTTCAAGAGAGAAACGGCCACCAGGGGGCGCGCTAGCTAGCTCTCCTGCTGCTGCTGCTCCGCTACCACCAGAACATTTCTCAGACCAGCAGAACCGTTGGGAAGTTCCCTGAACCGTGTGGTTGCGTTCCTGCCACGCCCCCGCGCTCCCGCGTCTGACCTACCTGCATCACGCCAACGACAGCCAATCACATTTCTCCCTGCGTGCTACACAAACAGCCTGCTGCGTAGCCACAATTCAAACGATGCTAGGACGCTTTTAGTACCTGTGGTTTCAGCGGGACGTAACGGCTCCAGTTCTAATTAGCGCTGAAAAGGAAAAGGCAGACTAGCCGGCTAGCTAAAGCTAACTCGCATCAGTTTCATGAAGGACTAGCTGAGGCTGAGCAGTCATTAGATGAAAAATACGTTGATCGTTTCAAGAACACAGATGCTACGACTTCACAAACATGTACATTTGCAGAAAACCATTTTGGATCGCAACAAGAGACTGTACAAGAAGAACTGGACCAACCCCCTGTGATGTCATCTTGATATCTCAGGATATCGTCCTGGCTGATGTCATCTGCAGAGATTTTGAAGCCTATTTGTCTTTGAACTGCAGCACCACGTCACAAACCCACCTTCTGTCAATCACAGTTAGCTACTTTAGCTTAGCTGGCTTAGCTTATGTTAACCTATGCTAACTAATATTACTCTATATTGGTGCTGCTGAAGCTCCTCCCCCTCTGAGCTCTGACTGGCAGGAGCTTCAGCAGGACACCTGTCAATCACAGTTAGCTACTTTAGCTTAGCTGGCTTAGCTCATGTCAACCTATGCTAACTAATATTACTCTACATTGGTGCCGCTGAAGCTCCTCCCCCTCTGAGCTCTGACTGACAGGAGCCTCAGCAGGACACCTGTCAATCACAGTTAGCTACTTTAGCTTAGCTGGCTTAGCTTACGTTAACCTATGCTAACTAATATTACTTTACATTGGTGCTGCTGAAACTCCTCCCCCTCTGAGCTCTGACTGACAGGAGCTTCAGCAGGACACCTGTCAATCACAGTTAGCTACTTTAGCTTAGCTGGTTATCTTATGTTAACCTATGCTAACTAATATTACTTTACATTGGTGCTGCTGAAGCTCCTCCCCCTCTGAGCTCTGACTGACAGGAGCTTCAGCAGGACACCTGTCAATCACAGTTAGCTACTTTAGCTTAGCTGGCTTAGCTTATGTTAACCTATGCTAACTAATATTACTCTACATTGGTGCTGCTGAAGCTCCTCCCCCTCTGAGCTCTGACTGACAGGACCTTCAGCAGGACACCTGTCAATCACAGTTAGCTACTTTAGCTTAGCTGGCTTAGCTTATGTCAACCTATGCTAACTAATATTACTCTACATTGATGCTGCTGAAGCTCCTCCCCCTCTGAGCTCTGACTGACAGGACCTTCAGCAGGACACCTGTCAATCACAGTTAGCTACTTTAGCTTAGCTGGCTTATCTTATGTTAACCTATGCTAACTAATATTACTTTACACTGGTGCTGCTGAAGCTCCTCCCCCTCTGAGCTCTGACTGACAGGACCTTCAGCAGGACACCTGTCAATCACAGTTAGCTACTTTAGCTTAGCTGGCTTATCTTATGTTAACCTATGCTAACTAATATTACTTTACACTGGTGCTGCTGAAGCTCCTCCCCCTCTGAGCTCTGACTGACAGGACCTTCAGCAGGACACCTGTCAATCACAGTTAGCTACTTTAGCTTATCTGGTTTATCTTATGTTAACCTATGCTAACTAATATTACTCTACATTGGTGCTGCTGAAACTCCTCCCCCTCTGAGCTCTGAGTGACAGGAGCTTCAGCAGGACACCTGTCAATCACAGTTAGCTACTTTAGCTTAGCTGGCTTAGCTTATGTTAACCTATGCTAACTAATATTACTTTACACTGGTGCTGCTGAAGCTCCTCCCCCTCTGAGCTCTGACTGACAGGAGCTTCAGCAGGACACCTGTCAATCACAGTTAGCTACTTTAGCTTAGCTGGCTTAGCTTATGTTAACCTATGCTAACTAATATTACTTTACACTGGTGCTGCTGAAGCTCCTCCCCCTCTGAGCTCTGACTGACAGGAGCTTCAGCAGGACACCTGTCAATCACAGTTAGCTACTTTAGCTTAGCTGGCTTAGCTTATGTTAACCTATGCTAACTAATATTACTCTACATTGGTGCTGCTGAAGCTCCTCCCCCTCTGAGCTCTGACTGACAGGTGTGCTGCTGAGCGGCTGTTTCACTATCAGAAGCAAAAAGTTATGAAATCTACAAAAGACAATATTTCACAAAACAATTTAGGAATTTTTGTGTATATTTTGAGATTTTACAACAAAAAGTAATGATTTGAGGTCAAAACGTTTAGTGAAACTTGAGATTTTATAACAGAAACTCACTTTTTGTGAAAGTTGTGAAACTGTGTTTAACAGCACTTTGTGATTTATTGTCAGTTTTCAAAAGTTGATATTTTATGATAAAAAGTTGCCATTTTGGAAAATTCATAATTTTACAGCAAAAATGTAGTGATTGTACAATTTGCAACTTTATGACAAATGTTTCTTTTATTTGAAAAAAGATGCAATTTCTGAAAAAAATTTGTGATGAGTATCTCTGTCAGTTGTAGAAAGAAATGTAATTAAAACAAGTAATTAACAGCAACTGTTATTTTATTATCCATCCATCCATGAACCTCCTCTCAGCTTCACTTCAATTCAATTCAACTTTATTTGAATCGAGTCAATTACAACAGTGTCTCCAGGTGCTTGTCAAAGATCCACATCATGACCCCGAGCAAATATTATTAACTCTGGTTAATATTATTAACTCTGGTTAATATTATTAACTCTGGTTAATATTATTAAATCTGGTTAATATTATTAACTCTGGTTAATATTATTAAATCTTATTACAGAAACAAGTTAAAAACTCCACTTTAAGAGGAAGAAACCTGGACCAGGACCTGAGACATATGGAGGGACATTCCTGATGAAGACAAGCTGGATAAAGACAGAAAAGAGGGGAGACAGGACAGAGAGGATGGAGGACAGAGAGGATGGAGGACAGAGAGAGGATGGAGGACAGAGAGGATGTAGGACAGAGAGAGGATGGAGGACAGAGGTTGGAGGACAGAGAGAGGGTGGAGGACAGAGAGAGGATGGAGGACAGAGATGACAGAGAGGAAAGAGAGGGTGGAGGACAGAGAGAGGATTGAGACAGAGAGATTGGAGGACAGGATTGGAGGACAGAGAGGGTTGGAGGACAGAGAGAGGATGGAGGACAGAGGTTGGAGGACAGAGAGAGGATGGAGGACAGAGGATGGAGGACAGAGAGGATGGAGGACAGAGAGGATGGAGGACAGAGAGAGGATGGAGGACATGGAGAGGATGGAGGACAGAGAGAGGATGGAGGACATGGAGAGGATGGAGGACAGAGAGAGGATGGAGGACATGGAGAGGATGGAGGACAGAGAGAGGATGGAGGACATGGAGAGGATGGAGAACAGAGGATGGAGGACAGAGAGGATGGAGGACAGAGAGAGGGTGGAGGACAGAGAGAGTGGAGGACAGACCTTCACCTGTCTATATAGACAGGTGGAGGTCGATGTTGGGACATCTATATATTGTCGTGGACGCTTCTCGCTGCTGCTCCAGGACTTGTCCCTGCGACGCTGGACGCTGGATGCTGGACGCTGGACGCTCCAGTTTGTCCCCGGTTTGTGGTGATCTGCGGTCAGATGTCTACAGACTGTCTGCAGGGGACGGATCGGTCCTCTTGCGGCTGGTGGAGACCTGCCGCCGCGGACATGGACGGTGTCGCTGGAGGCCGGTTCAGGAAAGCTAAGCTAAGTAGTCCTGAACTGCTACCCGCGGCAACCACCGCCACTGGATCCGGGCTGCAGCGTCATGGAGCCGGGACGGGCCCCCGACGTAGCGGCGGCGGCGTGCTGCCCCCGTCCAGCTGTCTACACGTCGGATGGGTCAGCTGACCTGGCAGGGGCCGTCTGGTGACCTGGTGGGGCCCAGCACCGCCGGGGGAGACGACAACGGCCTGGTCCGGTCCGCATGATGAACCGGGCTCTGGGACGGTCGGCTCCGTCGCTCACCGGACTGAATGGAGCTCGGTCTTCCCAGAGGAGACAGTCTGGTTCATCGGTGTTTCCTCCTCTGACCTGGAGATATCTCACTGGTCATCATTATGGAGATATACTGGTTTAACGGCTGTTAACTGTTTTAACGGCTGTTAACTGTTTTAACGGCTGTTACGGTTTTAACGGCTGTTTACTGTTTTAACGGCTGTTTACTGTTTTAACGGCTGTTAACTGTTTTAACGGCTGTTAACGGTTTTAACGGCTGTTACGGTTTTAACGGCTGTTTACTGTTTTAACGGCTTTTTACTGTTCTAACGGCTGTTAACTGTTCTAACGGCTGTTAACTGTTTTAACGGCTGTTAACTGTTTTAACGGCTATTACGGTTTTAACGGCTGTTTACTGTTTTAACGGCTGTTTACTGTTTTAACGGCTGTTACGGTTTTAACGGCTGTTTACTGTTTTAACGGCTGTTTACTGTTCTAACGGCTGTTAACTGTTCTAACGGCTGTTAACTGTTTTAACGGCTGTTAACTGTTTTAACGGCTGTTTACTGTTTTAACGGCTGTTAACTGTTTTAACGGCTGTTAACGGTTTTAACGGCTGTTTACTGTTTTAACGTCTGTTAACTGTTTTAACGGCTGTTAACTGTTTTAACGGCTGTTAACTGTTTTAACGGCTGTTAACTGGAGTTAGCACTCGGACCACAGGACCGGGACATGAAGAAGGAGCGCTGGACGCCGGAAAACTGAATTTCCCCCTCAGGGGATCAATAAAGAATATGTGAATTTGAATTTGAATTTGAATTTGAATTTAAATTTGAATTTGAATTTAAATTTGAATTTGAATTTGAATATAGACAGGTGGAAGTCCACGCTGATTTCACATCCAGGTCCAGATTCAGGTCCAGGTCCAGGTCCAGGTCCAGGTCCAGATTCAGGTCCAGGTCCAGGTCCAGGTCCAGATTCAGTCCAGGTCCAGGTCCAGGTCCAGGTCCAGGTCCAGATTCAGGTCCAGGTCCAGGTCCAGGTCCAGGTCCAGGTCCAGGTCCAGGTCCAGGTCCAGGTCCAGGTCCAGGTCCAGGTCAGGTCCAGGTCCAGGTCCAGGTCCAGGTCCAGGTCCAGGTCCAGGTCCAGGTCCAGGTCCAGGTCCAGGTCCCAGGTCCAGGTCCCAGGTCCAGGTCCAGGTCCCAGGTCCAGGTCCAGGTCCAGGTCCAGGTCCAGGTCCCAGGTCCAGGTCCAGTCCAGTCCAGGTCCAGGTCCAGGTCCAGGTCCAGGTCCAGGTCCAGGTCCCAGGTCCAGGTCCAGGTCCAGGTCCAGGTCCAGGTCCAGATCCAGGTCCAGATTCAGGTCCAGGTCCAGGTCCAGGTCCCCAGGTCCAGGTCCAGGTCCCAGGTCCAGATTCAGGTCCAGGTCCAGGTCCAGGTCCAGGTCCAGGTCCAGGTCCAGGTCCAGGTCCCAGGTCCAGGTCCAGGTCCAGGTCCAGGTCCAGGTCCAGGTCCAGGTCCCAGGTCCAGTTGCTCAGGTGGTCTCCAGGTGCTGTTGAAGCTCCTCCCCCTTTGACAGGTGCAGAGCAGCTGTTTCACCATCAGACGCAGCAGCGTGACGTTTAAATGTTGTTTTTATCAGCAGTTACAGAAACTAAACTTTCTAACAAACTCTTCGTTTTAAACCAATAAGTCGTCATTTGGGGAAATTAGAGATTTTCAGATAAATAATCGTTTGTTACAATCAGAAGTTAAATTAATGTTAAATTCACAATTTAAGGCCAGAAATCCTGATTTTAGGGCAGAAAGGTTCAGTTACACGAAATTCACTGTTTAAGAATAAAACTTGCAGTATAAAATTAAAAAGTTGCACTTTTGTTAAATTTACTAAATTATTTATACTTTTCTAAAATAAGTGATTTAGTGAAAAACTCTTGTCTGATTGTAAAAATAAATGTAATTAAAACAAGATGGAGCTGCATCATATTATATTTATATTATTATTATACATATTAGATATGATTATATATATTATTATTATTTATATTGAATAGATTATAATAATTTAGATTATATTTGTCCTCAGTTGTTCCGGACCGCCGCGTCTCGCACGTGAACGCACATCCGCGTGTCCGCGGACACGTCATCAACCGCCACACACACACACACACGCCAGGACTACCATTGACTTTAATGAGGTTTATTACACATGAGCACGTGCGCGTCCCCGTCTACCACGAGCACGAGCCACAAACGTTACATCAATAATAAAAAAGGAGTTAAAACATTAAATTAAATATAAATAAGAGTCACGTGATCAGTCCTGACGCAGATATGTACACCTGTGCAACGTCACACTCCATCAGCTGTCACAGTCCCGCGCGAGGCCTCGCTCCGCCTCCGGGCCGCCGCTCCACTTCTGCGCGTGCTCCGAGTCCTCCGCTGAAGCGTGCTTCTGCGCGTGCTCGGGGCCCTCCGCTGGAAAGCGCTTCTGCGCACGCTCGAACTCCTCTGCGGCGGAGCGCTTCTGCGCATGCTCAGACTCCTCCGAGGAGGAGCGCTTCTGCCGCCTCCACTTCGCGCGCCGGTTCTTGAACCACACCTGCGGGACACGCACGGACACACGCACGGACACCGTCACAACCACGATCCACGCGCCTGCTTTCATTTTAGCTCCAGATCCGACATTTTTATCCGCACCGACACAAACCAGAGCAGTTTAGGGCCGCTCAGCGGTGACGTCACTGCTGCGGTTATTAAATATTAAGCAGGAGTTTCATCTGTATTTGTCTCTTTATTTTCCATCATTCACACTGTGCTTTTCAACATAATTTTAAATAATAATTAAAAGCAAATCAATTGATTTTTCTGCTGCAGGAAACCTGATCTGGAATTTAAATTCATTTTTATTAGCAGTAAAGTAAAAGAGCAAAATACTGCAGAAATTACTCATTAGACATCGAGTTTACTTTAAACACTAATCCACTAATTTTACTGATTATAAACTGTGTCGAAATTTGGAATTAAAATGTTGAATTAGATAAAGATATAATTTATTCTACATGGAGTCAAATACAAAAAGAATACAGAAGAGAAAAATATTCTGTTTTTAAAAAAAATCTATCCTAATACTGTATTCATAAAAATATTTATTTCCACAATTAATATATTACATTTTGAAATATTAAACAAAATATAACTATTAAAATGATTTAATTTACTGCTTCATTTATTCGACTCAATATAAACCTTGAAAATTCTGCAGAATTTACACATCAAAACCCTAATTATTGATGATTAAAATTTACTTTTACACGGAATTAAAGCATCAAAATTATTAATTTGATTATTAATGATTGTGTATTAATAGCATGATATTTTTACTCAATTCTAGATTATTAGATAATATTATAAATGAATTATTCAAAACACTAAACACTTTATGAATTATTTTTAAGGAATTTACTGATTAAAAGATAATTGTTTTAATTCAAATGTACTTGTTCTGAAGATTATTCGTTTTATTCTTATTCATTTAGTTCCATCATGTCTGCTTCTTGTCCACGTAATAATTAGATTTTTTTTAAAAACTCTAAATCAGACTTCTGTAATGAAATGTACGTTTCTATTTAAAGAATTACACATAAATTGTACAGATTGAGGAAAAATAATTAAAATTCTTAATTAAGTAATTAAAAACGTGGAATTTCAAAGAAATTTAAAATAAATTACATCTGTGTAGAAATGTGTCTGATTTACACACTTTTTTAAATTCATTAAAGTAAACTAAAATTAAACTAATATTAAACTGATACTAAAATAATACTGTCATACTTCAAAATAATGATGATGGTAACAATAATAATGATAATAACAATAATAACAATAACAATAACAATAATGATAATAATAATAATAATAATAATAATATTAATAATAATAACAAGAACAATCAGGAGTTTGTGGTAGTTTGAGGAAACGAAACGGAATAAAATCTGAACCTCATTAAACTGATTTGAAGAAGTGAATTAAAAACAAAGATCAAATATTTTTCTTTATTTAATTTACAGTTTAAAGTTCAGATAAAATCAGGATAATTGTTTCTGTCGTTTCTGCAGCAGAAAAGTCAACTTTCATTATTTTTTAAAACATTTTCATGACATTTTTCATCATATTTGTATAATGAGAAAATAAAAGCTCCAGACTGAGTCCGGGACTCTGGACCTTCCCGGTCCGAGGAACCGGATCAAACCGGTCTTTAATGACTCACCTCCACCTTCTCCTCTCTCAGGTGCACCTTCCGCGCCAGCTGCTCCCTCGCGCCCACATCCGGGTACTTGGTCTGGCTGAAGAGCCCCTCCAGCGCCTCCAGCTGCTCGTCCGTGAAGATCGTCCGGTGACGTCGCTTCCGGCGGCTCTGCAGTGACGTCAGCAGCTGCAGCTCCGTGCGCGACAGCCCGCCCGCGCTCACGTACGGCACCAGGTGCGGGGGAAGCGGGGACACGAGCACGGAGCTGTCGTAGCCTGCGGGGGGGCGAGCAGAGAGCGTGCGTGAGGACAGGGACAGAGGCGAAGGCCGCGGACACGCGCCTGCGTGCACAGTCAAGAGAATTTAACAAACAAATAAAAAATAAAAATAAAAACCTGAAGGTTTAAAGAGTGACGTGTCAAGAAGACTGAGTGACGTCACTCTGCTTTGACTCATCAGGTGAAAATGAACCGGTTCAATTTTAACGGCAATTAACTGTAAATAAATAAAAACACAGCGGAGCTGCTCCGGAACCGGATCAGATGAAGAACCAGAACATCTGATGTTTAACTTTTACCTGGTTGAATAAAGAATATAAATAAATAAATAAAATCTGTAGACTGACGCCGTTTTTACAGGAAAGAAGGAGCCGCAAAAATATCAAAGACCGGCGGGAAAAGAGTCAGAAACCGGTGTCTGCTGGAACCGGACCACCAGCAGGTCTGGATCTGGACCCGCCTGTGGTCCGGTTCCATCTGAGGCCTGAAACGGAACCGTCTCTGGTTTTAAACAGAACCCCGCCTCAGGTGGAAGATGGCGGGTTAAATCCGCAGGTTATTTTATATCAGACTGAAATGGACCTCGAACCGTGAGTCCAGCGGTTCTGGATCATTAAATCCTCCTCAGCGGGTCCAGATGAGCTGAACCGGATCAGCGGCAGTTTTAGGATCTGATGGCGCGAACTGGGCCGAAAAAAACCAGAACTATCAGAGAGAAATGACAGTTCTGCTCCAACTAAGAGTCAAATCAGCTGATTGATGACGTCACAGTCACTGAATCTATAACAGTCACTGAACTGATGAGAATTGATCGATCAATCTGATGATTTAAATCTGATATTTCATGTTTGTGACGGATTCGGTTTAATGTGAAGAAATGTCACTTTATGGTTCCGACTTTCAGAGCAGATTTGTTGATTTATTAACTTTATATGATCAGATTTTAAATCTTTAATTCTTCAATGTTTCGCGGTTTATTTCCTCCAGATAATGTTTGATTTCTTTTTCTGATCTGATTAAATCTGTTCGGATTGACACATTTAAAACTTGATTTTCTCTGAAAACAGTCGGATTTTATTCAAATAAAACCAGAAACATCAGCCGGTTCTTCTCCGTCCGGACCTGGTTCTGGTTCTGGTTCTGGTTCAGTCCGCTGGGTCTGAACCAGAACATGAAGACCCGCCGGTCCAACAGTCTGGCGGTTCGGCTGCTGTTCTGGAGAAACAAACGGACCGACTGGCGGATAAAAAAAGCATCTTTCAGAGTAAAGTCAGAACCAGAACCAGAACCAGAACAGACGAATAAATCAAATGAGTTTAAATAAATGTATTTAATTTAATAAATTTAAATGAGGTTTAAACCAGAAAAACTGACGCGGTTCTGATCCGGAGAAAAGCGACCTGCTGAGATGAGTTTCAGTCCGTTTGATCCGGTTCTGGTCCGGTTCTGCTGGAGACAGAAGCTCATCCTGTTTCTGAACAAAAACCGGACCTCATCAGAGTCGAAATGAGCCAGAAGAACGAACCAGAGACCGAACCAGAGACCGAACCAGAGACCGAACCAGAGACCGAACCAGAGACCGGGTCCGTCCGCAGGTTCTGGCGCTGTTTTTACGCTGCGTAAAAAAAAAAAAAAGGTTCTTTAAATACTTGGAATGAAAACAAAACCGTGAAGGGGTGAAGGAGTTAAGACTGGACCTGAGTCCCGAACCTGAGGCCCGGGTCTGAGACCTCCTGGACTGGTCCTGGAACCGGAACAACGGCTCGGTTCTATCGGTTTCTGCGTTAAAAGGTGAATAAAAGTCTGCAGGTTCTGCAGAAAACCAGACCAGGACCCGGATCCGGTCCAGAGGACGGAACTGGTTTTGGGTTTTTTTTTTCTTTTTTTAATTTGGAGTTAAAATACAAAACAAAACAAAACAAAACGCCGTGAAAGTTTTCAGGAGTCAGTGAAGCTCGCGCTTCTGAGACTGACACGCGCTTCACCTGCTCGGGACCGGGACCGGGAAGACCACCCGCCCTGGACCCTACTGGACCCTGCTGGACCCTGCTGGACCCTACTGGGTCGGACTGGTCCAGTCAGACCGGAACAGCCGCTCTGCTCAACATTTACGGTCACAAACACCGGAAACAAGAACGTTCGCCGGTTTTATCTGCTTTTATCCGGTACAACCGGCTGTGTGACGCAATAATCAGCCGCTTTAACAGATTTCAGGTTCCCGCCTCCTCAGAACCAGAAACTGGACCGTTTAAAGCGAAAAATCAAACAGAAATAAGCAGCAGAGACTGTTCCCAGGGTTAAAGGGGCGATGACGTCATCGTTGTGACGTCATCATGAAGTGTTTTTGTTTGTGAGTCCAGAACTGTGGAGCAGCAATGATAACAATCAGAATAATTAATAAAAGCATTAATTACCAGCGAATCCATCAAATTAAACATTTGATGCCAGTTTTTTTTTTCTGCTTAAAGATTTAAATAATTAAAATAAAAACTCCTGAAAACGTGAATGAATAAAAATAAATAAAAGACCAACAGATGAGTGTTTTCAGGCATTTAAGGAGTAAAAAAAAAAAATTTAAAAATAACAAACGGAACAACCTCAAACAGATTTAAAGCGTTTAAAGGAAACATTTAGACAAACAAAAGAAAAACTTGAAATAAATAGAAAAGCTGCAGTTTTTTTATCTGTTGTTTCTTTTGTTTAGTTTTTGTTTTTAAGTCGTTTCTGTTCCGTTAAACATTTAATATAAAAACACGAGACGTGAAGAATAAAAGTAAATATTTAAATGAGAAGAGACTGATTTCAGAAGAGAAAAACGGAACAAACTGTTTAGTTTTTATTAAAATAAAATAAATAAAAAAACACCCTTAAACGCAAAAAGATCCTTTTCTGTTCTGTTTTAACATTTAAAAAAAAAATCAGTTAATTAGAATCAACGTCAGAAAACACGAAGCAGCTGTTTTTAACTTTAACGGATTAAAATCCTCCAAAACGCGTCAGAACCAGATGATTCTGATTCATCTGTGATAAATCAGAACCGGTACCTCTGATTTTAAATCTGCCGGAACCAAGAAACCGCAGATTTTTACGCTTTAACGCGTTAAAACAAACAACATGTTTGAACATTTAAGAGTAAAATAAGAGTTAAAACATCCGGATCAACTTCAGCTAAAAACCGCGACAGACGTCAGATTAAAGTCAGAACCGATCCTGCTGGATCCGGATCAGTCTGACGCGGGAAGATCCGCTTCTGTTCTGGGAAACTTTTAAAACTCTCAGAAACATTAAACGTGACGCGTGAAGACGGTAAACCGGAGAGTGTCCGGTAATTATCCGGTAATCACGGAAATCACGGAGCGGCGGCGGATTTTTTTAGAGAAAAAAACGGTTCCGGAATAAACGGACCGGACAGTTTGAGCCGGTTCTGCGTCTGTCAGGAAACTCCCGGAAATAAAATGGATCAGAGTCAGCGGCTGTCTGACGGATTAAAAACAGAACCCGTCCAGTCGGAACCGGGACGAATCCGCTGTTCCGGGTTCGTTTCTGAACTCTGGAAACGGGTTTGACTCTAAAACCAACCCCCCCACCCCCCGAGCCTCCTCCGGGGTCTCCCCGGGCTCCGCGGGTCTTACCTGGAGGGACGCAGGGGCACTGGTGCGCCCCCAGCCCGGTCACGGCCCCGCAGCACGGCGGCCCGCCGCTCTGGACCTGCAGCTGTCCGTAGTAGAAGCCGTTAAATCCCAGCCTGGTCCCGCTCACCCCCGGGGGGGACGGGCCCCGGGCGGGGGGGTACAGTCCGCTGTAGTCGTAGACGGAGTCCGCGAGGCTGGCGGCGGCGGCGGCGGCGGCGGACAGCAGCAGCGGGCCGCTGCGGGGGGGCGGCAGCAGCAGCGGCTCCTTGCAGCCGGGCCGCCCGGACAGGATGCTGTCGATGCTGAACATCCCCGGAGGAGCGGATGAGGAGGGGGGGGGCGGAGGGGGGGTCCGTTCAGGAAGAAAATAACATGGTGGCTGGTGGGGGGGGGCGGTGGGGGGGCTGTTCTCTGTCCTCCACAGCAGAGCGGCTCCTTCCGAGACTGACTGGACGGCTGTGGGGGCCGGCTCTTATACCGCTGACGTCACGGACCGGTCTGGCGGTGGATGGGGGGGTGGCGCGGGGGGGGGTGGGGGGGGGGGGGGGTCTGTGTATTCAGCATTAAATTGAATTAAGATAATCGGAGCAGTTTGAGCCCCCCCCCCCCCCCCCCCCCCCCCCCGCTCTTCCTGCGGAGTAATCCGATTACTGTTGTCAGAGAGACCACAGTTTACAGGACGGGAAGGCCGAGGTCAACGGACCCTCCCCCCCCCCCCCCCCCCCCCCCCCCCCCCCCCCCCCCACACACACACACAGACACACACACACACACACCAGATACATAAATAAATCAAATCTCCACCAGCATTAATAATCACATTTCAGTGACTAGATTCGTTTAAAAACAAGTAACTTCACTAAAGAGACCTGAATGTGAATGTAAACATGTCCTTCAGGTGAAAGGCGGGGTCAGGGGTACCTGGACAGGTACACATTCATACATAGATACATGTCTGCAGGTCGCAGCTCAGGTTCCATCACGGATGGATTTATATAAATGTAGATTTAATGTGTTAAAACAGCTGGAACACATCAGCTGGTCAAAGTTAGCTCAGCATCATCTATGGCGCTAACTAGCATCAGCTAAGTTAGCTAAGTATCATCTATGGTGCTATCTAGCATCAGCTAAGTTAGCTCAACATCATCTATGGTGCTATCTAGCATCAGCTAATTTAGCTCAGCATCATCTATGGTGCTATCTAGCATCAGCTAATTTAGTTCTGCATCATCTATGGCGCTAATTAGCATCAGCTACGTTAGCTCAGCATCATCTATGGCGCTAACTAGCATCAGCTAATTTAGCTCAGCATCATCTATGGTGCTATCTAGCATCAGCTAATGTAGTTTAGCATCATTTATGATGCTAACTAGCATCAGCTAATTTAGCTCAGCATCATTTATGACGCTAACTAGCATCAGCTAATTTAGCTCAGCATCATCTATGGTGCTAATTAGCATCAGCTAACATTCATCCTGATCACTGTGGTGCATCTACCTGGCCATGAAGCTACCTGGTCATGAAACTACCTGGTCATGAAGCTACCTGGTCCTGGAGCTACCTGGTCATGAAGCTACCTGGTCCTGGAGCTACCTGTTCATGAAGCTACCTGGTCATGAAGCTACCTGGTCCTGGAGCTACCTGGTCATGAAGCTACCTGGTCATGAAGCTACCTGGTCATGAAGCTACCTGGTCATGGAGCTACCTGGTCCTGGAGCTACCTGTTCATGAAGCTACCTGGTCATGAAGCTACCTGGTCCTGGAGCTACCTGGTCCTGGAGCTACCTGGTCCTGGAGCTACCTGGTCCTGGAGCTACCTGTCATGAAGCTACCTGTTCATGAAGCTACCTGGTTGCTACCTGGAAGCTAACCTGGTGAGTACCTGGAGCTACCTGGTCCTGGAGCTACCTGGTCCCACAGTGAGCTGATAGTTCTCTTAAAAAACCTTGAATGATTTTAACGTGTTGTTTTTTTTAGTCACAGCTCAGGAGCCGAGGCAGCGCCAGGTAGCTAGGAACCTTAAATCAGGCCTGTTGGAAGTCTGGCTAGCTGGTTAGTTAGCTGGTCAGCTAGCTGGTCAATTAGCTGGTTATTTAGTTGACCAGCTAGCTCAACAGCTGGTCAGTTAGCTGCTCAGCTAGCTGGTCACTTGGTTGGTCAGGTAGCTGGTTAATTAGGTGTGTGGGGGTGAAGGTCTCTGGACTGGAGTCCTCACCATCCAGGCTGCTAGTGGTGAGCTCCAGACTGTTAGCGATGAGCTCCAGACTGTTAGCGATGAGCTCCAGACTGCTAGCGATGAGCTCCAGACTGTTAGCGATGAGCTCCAGACTGTTAGCGATGAGCTCCAGACTGCTAGCGATGAGCTCCAGACTGTTAGCGATGAGTTCCAGACTGCTAGTGATGAGCGCCAGGCTGCTAGCGATGAGCTCCAGACTGCTAGTGATGAGCTCCAGACTGCTAGCGATGAGCTCCAGACTGTTAGCGATGAGCTCCAGACTGTTAGCGATGAGCACCAGACTGTAAGCGATGAGCTCCAGACTGCTAGCGATGATGCCAGACTGCTAGCGATGAGCCCCAGACTGTTAGCGATGAGCTCCAGACTGTTAGCGATGAGCTCCAGACTGATAGCGATGAGCTCCAGACTGTTAGCGATGAGCTCCAGACTGTTAGCGATGAGCTCCAGATTGCTAGCGATGAGCTCCAGACTGTTAGCGATGAGCTCCAGACTGTTAGCGATGAGCACCAGACTGTTAGCGATGAGCTCCAGACTGCTAGCGATGAGCTCCAGACTGCTAGCGATGAGCTCCAGACTGTTAGCGATGAGCTCTAGACCGTTAGCGATGTGCTCCAGCTATGAGCTCCAGACTGTTACCGATAAGCTCCAGCTATGAGCTCCAGACTGTTAGCGATGAGCTCAAGACTGCTAGCGATGAGCTCCAGACTGCTAGCGATTAGCTCCAGACTGCTAACAATGAGCTCCAGACTGTTAGCGATGAGCTCCAGACTGCTAGCGATGAGCTCCAGACTGTTAGCGATGAGCTCCAGACTGTTACCGATAAGCTCCAGCTATGAGCTCCAGACTGTTAGCGATGAGCTCAAGACTGCTAGCGATGAGCTCCAGACTGCTAGCGATTAGCTCCAGACTGCTAGCGATGAGCTCCAGACTGTTAGCGATGAGCTCCAGACTGCTAGCGATAAGCTCCAGACGGTAGCGATGAGCTCCAGACTGCTCCAGATGCTAGCGATGAGCTCCAGACTGTTAGCGATGAGCTCCCAGACTGTTACCGATAGCTCCAGCTATGAGCTCCAGACTGTTAGCGATGAGCTCAAGACTGCTAGCGATGAGCTCCAGAAGAGCTCCACTGCTAGCAGCTCCTGAGTAGCGATGAGCTCCAGACTGCTAGCGATGAGCTCCAGACTGTTAGCGATGAGCTCCAGACTGTTAGCGATGAGCTCCAGACTGTTAGCGATGAGCTCCAGACTGTTACCGATAAGCTCCAGCTATGAGCTCCAGACTGTTAGCGATGAGCTCAAGACTGCTAGCGATGAGCTCCAGACTGCTAGCGATTAGCTCCAGACTGCTAGCGATGAGCTCCAGACTGTTAGCGATGAGCTCCAGACTGCTAGCGATAAGCTCCAGACTGTTAGCGATGAGCTCCAGACTGTTAGCGATGAGCTCCAGACTGCTAGCGATGAGCTCCAGACTGTTAGCGATGAGCTCCAGACTGTTACCGATAAGCTCCAGCTATGAGCTCCAGACTGTTAGCGATGAGCTCAAGACTGCTAGCGATGAGCTCCAGACTGCTAGCGATTAGCTCCAGACTGCTAGCGATGAGCTCCAGACTGTTAGCGATGAGCTCCAGACTGCTAGCGATAGAGCTCCAGACTGTTAGCGATGAGCTCCAGACTGTTAGCGATGAGCTCCAGACTGTTAGCGATGAGCTCCAGACTGTTAGCGATTAGCTCCAGACTGCTAGCGATGAGCTCCAGACTGTAGCGATGAGCTCCAGACTGCTAGCGATAAGCTCCAGACTGTTAGCGATGAGCTCCAGACTGTTAGCGATGAGCTCCAGACTGTTAGCGATGAGCTCCAGACTGTTAGCGATTAGCTCCAGACTGCTAGCGATGAGCTCCAGACTGTCTGAGCAGCTGCTGTGCAGCTAGCTATCAGTCATAAAACCAAACCCGTTCAGCAGAACAAAAGCCATTAAAACCAATTATGGGGTCATCTAGTCATTTATTTAAAAAATGATTCAGTTTTAAGTTAAAAAGTCTCGGTTTTGTGAAATTTGAGATTTTACTGCAAAATGTTCAGGTTAGAAAAAATCTCGAAATAAATTAGTGCAATTGAAACTAGTATTACTGTAGCTATATTATATTATATTATATTATATTATATTATATTATATTATTATATTATATATTATATTATATAATTATATTATATTATCTATATATCTTGTATATTCTTATATTATATTATATTATATTATATATGTTATTATATTATTATCTGATATTATCTGATATTATATTATATTATATGATATGATGTATATTATCTGATATTATAATATTTTATTATATTGTAACTGAGCTCCGGCCTCCATAAACTGCTTGAGGATCATCTGATCTGACAGGAAACAACACTTCTGTCATGGACGTGTAATGGACCTGTGAAGAAGACCCCCCCCCCCCCCCCCACACACCACACACCCACAGGCACACACACACACGCGCACACACACCACCACCACCACCACCCAGCTGATCCAGGACCGGTTTTCGAGCTGATCCGGAACCAGACGGGTTCGGGTCTGCGGGTTCTGTTCACTCCGTCCTCGAATCAGTCTGACTCTGACGGAGCCCCCCCCCCCCCCCCCCCCCCCCCCCCCCCCCCCCAGCTTCTTCCCTCGGCAGTTTAACCCCCCCCCCCCCCACCCCGGCCGCAGCGGGAGGATAAGAGTCCATTATCACCTCCATTCAGGCTGTCAGGGAGGAGATGGGCGCGTTTACCTGGTGGGGGGGGGACGTGGATTCTGGGGTCAGACTTTAATGGACCCCCCCCCCCCCCCCCCCCCCCCCCCCCCCCCCCTTGATTACATTTCAGACTGAATGGGCTGTTGACGCTCGCGCACAGATAAGTTAGAGACGTGATAAGTTCGGATCAGAGTTCAGAGGTTCGGCAGATAAAACCAGCGGAGGTTTACTGAACACGTTAGTTTTCTCTGATTATAAAAGATTATAAAAGATTATAAAAGATTAAAACTCTGGAATAAAGACGATAAAACTGATTCTGGTTCCGTCTTAAAACTTCCAGTTCATTTAAATCATTTGGATTTATTTTCAGAAATCAGGAGCTCAAAATAAACCAACCTTCGACTGTCCAGAATTATCTTTTTTTTAATTTTGTTTCCTTTTGGAAAATACTTTTGATCTACTTTCTTTTTTTTTTTTTAATTTTCTTTACTTTTTTTTAATATAAATTATTGAACATCAATAAATGTGTGTTTAACTGTATTTCAACTCAATTAAATTAAAACGTGTATTTTATCTAAACTTTTATGAGATAAATTATATTTTATTTCATCTTTTTTTTTTCTGCATGATTTTCAATAATATAATATATATTATACATTATATATATAATGTATAGATATAGATAGATAATATATATAATTATAACATTATAGATTATCTATATATATATATATATATATATATATATATATATCTATATATCTCTCTGTCTATCTCTCTCTATCTATCTCTATCTATATCTATATATCTATCTCCCTATATATATATTATATCCTATCTCTATATATATCCTCTCTAATATTCCCCTCTATATTATATGCAGCAGCCTGTGAGGTCAAAAATCAAAACCTGGAGTCATTAGAATATTAATTCAAATGTTTTTTATTTATAAAGCACAAAAATATTTAAAGGTAATACAATTTTATTTTGAATAAATGGATTATTTTAAGTTGTATTAATGTAAATAGTTTTATTTCAAATCCATCGTATATAAATATATTTATATATGTATATATTATTCATCATAACCGCCTCGTACAGATGAAATAAAACGATTTTTGTTCCGTTCGACTTTTATTCCTGAGCGCGGTATCGGCTCTGGTCCCGGTTCTGGTCCCGGCTCTGGTCCCGGCTCTGGTCACGTTCCTCCTCGGCTCGGGTCCCGTTTCTCCTCGGTACCGGCTCGGTCCCATCTCTGCTGCCGTGGAGCTGCGGGGATCAAACTGATGAGCGGACCTGCAGGAACCCCGCAGACCCGCCGCGGTTCGGATGGTTCTCCGTCTCCAGTTCCTCTCAGGTCTCCAACTCAAACACTCTGATTTTCTGAATCTAATATTTTTATTCCTCGATCATCTTCATGTCTCGTTTCCGGATTAAATGAGTTCTGAATGAACCGGATTAAATGAGTTCTGAATGAACCGGATTAAATGAGTTCTGAATGAACCGGATTAAATGAGTTCTGGATGAACCCGGTTCAGACGTTTGAACCTGGTTATTTGTGGTAAAGTTTCCCGTCCTGAACCGGTTCTGTGTTCTTCCCGCTGACAGACTCTGGTGCTCTGGTTCCGGGTTCTCTGGTGGTCCAGAGACCTTCTGACCTCTACAGACCCAACCAGCTCCCGGTTCCGGTCCAAACCTCTGATCCTCCTCACGGACGGACCGCGGACAGAATCTGTATTTAGGACCCAGATGAGCCGGTCCGGAACTGAAGAGTTCCTTCACCTGGTTTTCTGTCAAAAACACTAAAATACGCTTCTGACCTTTAACTCATAAAATAATGTTTTACTGCTCTGGGATACGCCCACCTGTCAATCACTGTCAGTTAGCTCCGCTATGCTAATTTATATTATTTTACATTCATTAGTAATAAACAGGTCCAAAACACCCTCACTAGTCCTCAGTGTCCCTACCAGAACCAGGACCAGCAGAACCGGAACCAGGACCAGCAGAGATGGAACCAGGACCAGCAGAGCCGGAACCAGGACCAGTAGAACCAGAACCAGGACCAGCAGAGATGGAAGCACCGGGCAGATAGAAGACAGTCAGGTGCAGCGTTGCCACCTGGGAAATGTAGGATTATCGTACCAGAGAATCAAAATGATCGTATTTTGAGGGAAATTATCGTACATCTGTCATAACCAAAATAACAAGCCCGATGATGCGCTGCTAGTCAAATTTAATCACTTTAGTGTTAAATAGCGGCCGAAGCTGAGCATTCAGCCGATCATGCTAGCTGTTCTGAGACAAACGTTCGGATCTCTCGCTCAGCAAAGAACAATTGGAGGGAAACAGTCACATGGGAACAGATGCCTTCAGGGTTCACAAAAAAAAACAAACAAACTCTCTGGCAGACAGTTATAATAACATGAAATAGTCAAATTATCGTACATTTGGCCTTTTTTTTGGATTATTGATCCTACATCGTACGGGGGGCCAAATTATCGTACAAATACGATAATTATCGTACACCTGGCAACGCTGGTCAGGTTAGTTCTCCAGCAGCCCCTCAGTCGAGGGATGATTGACAGCAGGTCCCTGAGGACTTCCTCTAGGAACACAGCCAAGTAGCTAAGGTAGCTAACAGCTAGCTGTTAGCTACAGCTAACAGCTGTAGCTAACAGCTAACGGTCCCAAACAGACCACACACGAGTAGAGGAGCCGCAGCCGCTAGCGGCGAGTAGAGGAGCCGCAGCCGCTAGCAGCGGGTAGAGGAGCTGCAGCCGCTAGCGGCGGGTAGAGGAACCGCAGCTGCTAGCGGGGGGTAGAGAAGCCGCAGCCGCTAGCGGCGGGTAAAGGGACCGCAGCTGCTAGCGGGGGGGTAGAGAAGCCGCAGCCGCTAGCGACGGGTAGAGGAACCGCAGCTGCTAGCGGGGGGGTACAGAAGCCGCAACCGCTAGCGGCGGATAAAGGGACCGCAGCCGCTAGTGGGGGGTAGAGAAGCCGCAGCCGCTAGCGGCGGGTAGAGAAGCCGCAGCCGCTAGCGGGGGGTAGAGGAGCCGCAGGCGCTAGCGGGGGTAGAGTGCAGCAGACAGAACCGCAGCAGATAGAACCGCAGCAGACAGAACCGCAGCAGATAGAACCGCAGCAGACAGAACCGCAGCAGATAGAACCGCAGCAGATAGAACTGCAGCAGATAGAACTGCAGCAGATAGAACCGCAGCAGATAGAGCTGCAGCAGATAGAACTGCAGAAGATAGAACTGCAGCAGATAGAACCGCAGCAGACAGAACCGCAGCAGATAGAACTGCAGCAGATAGAGCTGCAGCAGATAGAACCGCAGCAGACAGAACCGCAGCAGACAGAACTGCAGCAGATAGAGCCGCAGCAGATAGAGCTGCAGCAGATAGAACTGTAGCAGATAGAACTGCAGCAGATAGAACCGCAGCAGATAGAATTGCAGCAGATAGAACCGCAGCAGATAGAACTGCAGCAGATAGAACTGCAGCAGATAGAACCGCAGCAGATAGAACCGCAGCAGACAGAACTGCAGCAGATAGAACCGCAGCAGATAGAGCTGCAGCAGACAGAACTGCAGCAGATAGAACTGCAGCAGATAGAGCTGCAGAAGATAGAACTGCAGCAGACAGAGTCGCAGCAGATAGAGCTGCAGCAGATAGAACTGCAGCAGATAGAGCTGCAGCAGATAGAAACGCAGCAGATAGAAACGCAGCAGATAGAACCGCAGCAGATAGAACCGCAGCAGATAGAATGCAGCAGCTAGAACTGCAGCAGATAGAGCTGCAGCAGATAGAAACGCAGCAGATAGAACCAAACTGCAGCAGATAGAACTGCAGCAGATAGAACTGCAGCAGATAGAACTGCAGCAGATAGAACCGCAGCAGACAGAACCGCAGCAGACAGAACCGCAGCAGATAGAACTGCAGCAGATAGAACCGCAGCAGATAGAACCGCAGCAGATAGAGCTGCAGCAGATAGAGCTGCAGCAGATAGAGCTGCAGCAGATAGAGCTGCAGCAGATAGAACTGCAGCAGATAGAACTGCAGCAGATAGAGCTGCAGCAGACATCTCAGCCTGTTGATCTCCTTGTTGCAGTTTTATTTTATTTATTGGCAGTGGTCCAGCAGCTATAAACTCGCGCTCTCGTGCCACGTTGGACGGTTTCTGACCCGTCACTGCACATGGACATGTGATGAGACTGGTTCTGTTCTAGTTGGGTTCAGGCTCAGTTCTAGAAACGCAGCTCTAATCTGATACCTGCATGAATAAACTGAGCTGCGGCTGCGTTAGCGGTTTTCCTGAAGTTAAATCTAATAGAAACTAACATTCACAACCACAGATGTCCGTGAGGCGGGAATTCTGACTGCTGCAGCTCCCTGAGCCTTCAGAAGGCGGGTTTGTTTTTTTTTTTTTGTGGGCTGCAGCTCAGATTTCAGAGCTCACATGAATATAAAGACCATTCAAAGAGGAGCGGACGCAAACACATCCATTTTAGAAATGTCACCGTGGTACCTGCTATTGAGCCGTTCCAGCGTCCAGTCATTTTCTACTTAAATGGTTTCAATTCAGCGCTAACATCACGCTGTCAGAGGACAGAAGCGGCCCGCCGCCTCTTTCAGCGCTCATCAATCATTCATTATAACTAGAATCCATCAGCCAATCCTGGTAATTACTGATTACAGGCAGCCGGCCGGGATCAGGGACACACACACACACACACACACACACACACACACACACACACACACACTCGTCAGGAATCAAAAACACATTTCCACATTAGAGGCTCTGAGACGCGCCCTCCTTTCACAGAGGTGCTACTTAACACACTTTAGAATTATAAGAAATTCAAATGAGGCCTGCAGGCTGGCAGCAGCATAATGGACCCTGGAATTATTCTATCAAAACAAGGCGGCGGGCGCTCCGTCTGCACAACATGGCACTTTAACACGTCTTTAACATGTCTTTAACATGTCTTTAACATGTCTGCGCGGTGCCGCCGCGGCCCACATGTGTTCAAATCCAGCTCCGTCACGTCTAATAACTCTGAGCCGCCGGTCCGCTCCGGATAAAACGCTGCGTAAATTCAGTAAATACATCCGCAAATAGGCTCTCGCCGATTGTGCTAGCATAATTTTTGGCATAATCTGAGGAATTGAACATAATTTTTGCCCTTTTTTCGGAAAGTAGCACTGCTAGCATAATCCTGTATATTTTCTTGTCTTAATAGCACAATTTTAGAATAATTCAAGAAAACGAAGATCTCGGCTACTAAAAACGATAGATTACTATTAACAGTTGGTTCCGCTCCTATTTTGTGATTGCTTTTTAGCGGGAATTCGATGAAACAGAACCGGAAGGACTGCGTGGTTCAGAAACGAGCGAGATTATTCAATGTTAAATTTGTTATCCAGGGCTTTGTCAGAAACTGCATGTTTTAATTTTCAGTGTATTTGTTTTTATTTGTTTTGAAACCCAGCGCGCACTGCTAGCTGCTAGCTGCAAGCGCGCGCACAGTTTGTTGTTTACTTGAAATTTGCATACTTTACCATGGTAACTGGAGGCCATTTGAGTGCAAAACCTTGCGTAAACTGTGTCACAGTCTGCTACACGCAATGGTTAGCAAGCTATCCGCGGCCCACATGTGTTCAAATCCAGCTCCGTCATGTCTAATAACTCTGAGCCGCCGGTCCGCTCCGGATAAAACGCTGCGTAAATTCAGTAAATACTTCCGCAAATAGGCTCTTGCCAATTGTGCTAGCATAATTTTTGGCATAAACTGAGGAATTGAGCATAATTTTTGCCCTTTTCCCAAAAGTAGCACTGCTAGCATAATCCGTATATTTTCTTGTCTTAATAGCACAATTTTAGAATAATTCAAGAAAACGAAGATCTCAGCTACTAAAAACGATAGATTACTATTAACAGTTGGTTCCACTCCTATTTTGTGATTGCTTTTTAGCGGGAATTCGATGAAACGGAATCGGAAGGACTGCGTGGTTCAGAAATGAGATTATTCAATGTTAAATTTGTTATCCAGGGCTTTGTCAGAAACTGCATGGTTTAAATTTCACTGTATTTGTTTTTATTTGTTTTGAAACCCAGCGCGCGCTGCTAGCTGCTAGCGCGCGCACAGTTTGTTGTTTACTTGAAATTTGCATACTTTACCATGGTAACTGGAGGCCATTTGAGCGCAAAACCTTGTGCAAACTGTGTCACAGTCTGCTACACGCAATGGTTAGCAAGCTATCCGCGGCCCACATGTGATCAAATCCAGCTCCGTCACGTCTAATAACTCTGAGCCGCCGGTCCGCTCCAGATAAAACACTGCGTAAATTCAATAAATACATCCGCAAATAGGCTCTTGCCGATTGTGCTAGCATAATTTTTGGCATAATCTGAGGAATTGAGCATAATTTTTGCCAAAAGTAGCACTGCTAGCATAATCCGTATATTTTCTTGTCTTAATAGCAAAATTTTAGAATAATTCAAGAAAATGAAGATCTCAGCTACTAAAAACAATAGATTACTATTAACAGTTGGTTCCGCTCCTATTTTGCGATTGCTTTTTAGTTGTGTTGAGATACCGCGGGAATTCAGTGAAATGGAACCGAAAGGACTGCGTGATTCAGAAACGAGCCACAAACTGCTAGCTGCTAGCGCGCACACAGTTTGTTGTTTACTTGAAATTTGCATACTTTACCATGGTAACTGGAGGCCATTTGAGCGCAAAACCTTGCGCAAACCGTGTCACGCTCTGCTACACGCGATGGTTAGCAAGCTATCCTCGGATAGTTATCCACCACACTATCCAGGCTTTGTGCAACCTATTTTTGTTCGCTGGATAGCAGATTTATCCGCCGTATAGGCCTAACCACCAGATAAAGTTAGCCAGGTTTTGAACAACCGGGCCCAGAACGTCAGGCCAGGGTTAATAACATACATTTTCAAACTTGTCTTGTGAGTTGTGAAGTTTGTGCACAGAATAATTTTTTTTAAAAAAGTAGCATAATTTTGAAAAGCGAGCATAATTTGAGCATAATTTGGGCAAAAAACGAGCACTGCCACTAGCATAATATGCCACTTTTACTAGCACAATCGGCAAATGCCTATCCGCAAAACCTCGGAGAAATGAAAATAAAAACAGATTTACAACATTCAGGAGCCCTAAATGTAATTAATCACAGCAGAATATAGAAACATATCAGGGTTCGGGTTCCTTCCTTCTGAGGGTTCTGATGTAACTGAGCTGCTCATCTTCATCATCCAGCAGGTAGAAACCGGAGGAGCTGACCTCAGGTGTCAGGAGGCGTGTTCATCACACACCTGGGATCTTCAGCGTTCACGTCATGAACACGTGACATCCGTCAACACGAACTAACTCTGTTTCTGTTAAACTCTAATACTCATTCCCTTTTTATTCTTCCTGAACAACTGAAACATGTTCACAGAAATCCACTCAACCAGAATTAACAAGTTTATGGAGTTAAATGACAAAATAGAGTCTTTGAGTTTACAACTAACACATTTAAACTGTGAAAGAACTAAATGGAGGAGTTTCCTCTGCAGGGTTCCTGGACTCTCCCTCAGAGAGGCTAGCATCGGTGGATGTAGCAGCTTAGCTTTAAACTGATAACAGGCTAGCGTCGGTGGAGGTAGCAGCTTAGCTTTAAACTGATAACAGGTTAGTGTTGGTAGATGTAGCAGCTTAGCTTTAAACTGATAACAGGTTAGCGTCGGTGGATGTAGCAGCTTAGCTTTAAACTGATAACAGGCTAGCATCGGTGGATGTAGCAGCTTACCTTTAAACCACTAACAGGCTAGTGTCCGTAGTTGTAGCAGCTTAGTTTTAAACCGCTAACACACTAACATCAGTAGATGTAGCAGCTTAGCTTTAAACTGCTAACAAGTTAGTGTCGGTAGATGTAGCAGCTTAGCTTTAAACCGCTAACAGACTAACGTCAGTAGATGTAGCAACTTAGCTTTAAACTGATAACAGGCTAGCATCGGTGGATGTAGCAGCTTAGCTTTAAACCGCTAACACACTAACGTCAGTAGATGTAGCAACTTAGCTTTAAACTGCTAACAGTCTAGCATCAATAGATGTAGCAGCTTAGCTTAAAACCCCTAACTAGTATCAGTAGATGAAGCAGCTTAGCTTTAAACTGCTAACAGGTTAGTGTTGGTAGATGTAGCAGCTTAGCTTTAAACCACTAACAGACTAGCATTGGTAGATGTAGCAGCTTAGCTTTAAACTGCTAACAGCATCTGTGGATGTAGCAGCTTAGCTTTAAACTGCTAACAAGTTAGTGTTGGTAGATGTAGCAGCTTAGCTTCAAACCGCTAACAGACTAGCATTGGTAGATGTAGCATCTTAGCTTTAAACAGGCAACAGACTAACGTCAGTAGATGTAGCAACTTAGCTTTAAACTGCTAACAGTCTAGCATCAATAGATGTAGCAGCTTAGCTTTAAACCGCTAACAGACTATTGTTGGTAGATGTAGCAGCTTAGCTTTAAACTGCTAACAGACTAGCCTCGGTAGATTTAGCAACTTAGCTTTAAACTGCTAACAGGCTAGTGTCGGTAGATGTAGCAGCTTAGCTTTAAACCGCTAACACGCTAGAGCCAATAGATGTAGCAGCTTATCTATTAACTGCTAACTAGTATCGGCAGATGTAGCAGCTTAGCTTTAAACTGCTAACAAGTTAGTGTTAGTAGATGTAGCAGCTTAGCTTTAAACCGCTAACAGACTAGCATTGGTAGATGTAGCAGCTTAGCTTTAAACCGCTAACAGACTAACGTCACTAGATGTAGCAACTTAGCTTTAAACTGCTAACAGTCGAGCATCAATAGATGTAGCAGCTTAGCTTTAAACCGCTAACAGACTATTGTTGGTAGATGTAGCAGCTTAGCTTTAAACTGCTAACAGACTAGCCTCGGTAGATTTAGCAGCTTAGCTTTAAACCGCTAACAGGCTAGCATATGTAGATGTAGGTTGCCATAGTAACAGTTTTCTGAGATTGTCGTCTTCGTTATGATGCGCTCCCTGATCTGCTGGATGATTAAAACTGACATTTATTCTGTTCATTTTGGTGCCGCTCACCTGAATATTGGTTCCTGCTCTGTGTGGCTGTAAATGCCGCCATGTTTGCCCTCCAGATGTTCGGTACGTGATCCTGAATGTCGGAGCGTTCCTCTGCTCCTGGAACAAACAGGAAACATGGACCCCGTCAGTGCAGCTCCATGAAATTCAAACGTGGAAACGGTCGTATCAGATGAAGAAAACACACACGTTTCTGGCCTCCAGAATCAAATTCCTGTGGTTTCAGTTTGAGAGAACACGTGTGACCGACAGCTCCAACATAACCGCTCTTTTTACAGTCAGGAATCTGTTCCAGCACAAATCCTAACAGAATTAAAAGTTAAATGACTTAACTTGATATCTCAGACGGCAGCCAATCATTGAGTTCTGCACTGGAACCAACCTGAACGGAGCCCAGCCGGTCCTGCACCTCCACCAGACCCACTTATCATTCATTCTCTGCTTCTCCTGTTTCAGAAAACCAGAAGAATGTAGGTGTTCTGAAGCGAAATGAGAAAAACAGGATGGAGAAAATGACATCAGTCTACAGCAAACAGAAAGAACATCAAACATCTGTTCAGGTGTGAGACGGAGAAGAAGTCACAAACGTACGTAACGCTGATGAAAACTGGAGTCCCTTCACACTTTTAAACTTTTACTTTCTGGAGTCAAGATATGTACTAAATTTATATAGTTTTCATGATGAAATCTAAACACGTAATTCAATTCAGCCTTATTTGTATAGTATCTACTACGATATCACAACCCTCGAATAAATATCATTAACTAAGATTATTTCATGAAATCCTAATCAAAAAAAGGGCAAGTTAAAAAAAAAAAAAACTCTCCTAGTGGGAGAAAAACATTTAAGAAAAACAATGTGAAGGAAAAACTCCCCTTTAAGACGTCTATATAGACGGGTGGAGGTCAACACTGGGATGACGTCTATATAGACAGATGGAGGTCAACACTGGGATGACGTCTATATAGACGGGTGGAGGTCAACGCTGGGATGACGTCTATATAGACGGGTGGAGGTCAACGCTGGGATGACGTCTATATAGACAGGGGGAGGTCAACGCTGGGATGACGTCTATATAGACAGGTGGAGGTCAACGCTGGGATGACGTCTATATAGACGGGTGGAGGTCAACGCTGGGATGACGTCTATATAGACAGGTGGAGGTCAACGCGGGATGACGTCTATATAGACAGGTGGAGGTCAACGCCGGGATGACGTCTATATAGACAGGTGGAGGTCAACGCTGGGATGACGTCTATATAGACGGGTGGAGGTCAACGCTGGGATGACGTCTATATAGACGGGTGGAGGTCAACGCTGGGATGACGTCTATATAGACGGGTGGAGGTCAACGCTGGGATGACGTCTATATAGACAGGTGGAGGTCAACGCTGGGATGACGTCTATATAGACTGGTGGAGGTCAACGCTGGGATGACGTCTATATAGACTGGTGGAGGTCAACGCTGGGATGACGTCTATAGAGACGGGTGGAGGTCAACGCTGGGATGACGTCTATATAGACGGGTGGAGGTCAACGCTGGGATGACGTCTATATAGACGGGTGGAGGTCAACGCTGGGATGACGTCTATATAGACGGGTGGAGGTCAACGCTGGGATGACATCTATATAGACTGGTGGAGGTCAACGCTGGGATGACGTCTATATAGACGGGTGGAGGTCAACGCTGGGATGACATCTATATAGACTGGTGGAGGTCAACGCTGGGATGACGTCTATATAGACGGGTGGAGGTCAACGCTGGGATGACGTCTATATAGACGGGTGGAGGTCAACGCTGGGATGACGTCTATATAGACGGGTGGAGGTCAACGCTGGGATGACGTCTATATAGACAGGGTGGAGGTCAACGCTGGGATGACATCTATATAGACTGGTGGAGGTCAACGCTGGGATGACGTCTATATAGACAGGTGGAGGTCAACGCTGGGATGACGTCTATATAGACAGGTGGAGGTCAACGCTGGGATGACGTCTATAGAGACGGGTGGAGGTCAACGCTGGGATGACGTCTATATAGAAGGTGGAGGTCAACGCTGGGATGACGTCTATATAGACAGGTGGAGGTCAACGCTGGGATGACGTCTATATAGACAGGTGGAGGTCAACGCTGGGATGACGTCTATATAGACGGGTGGAGGTCAACGCTGGGATGACGTCTATATAGACAGGTGGAGGTCAACGCTGGGATGACGTCTATATAGACGGGTGGAGGTCAACGCTGGGATGACGTCTATATAGACAGGTGGAGGTCAACGCTGGGATGACGTCTATATAGACAGGTGGAGGTCAACGCTGGGGATGACGTCTATATAGACAGGTGGAGGTCAACGCTGGGATGACGTCTATATAGACAGGTGGAGGTCAACGCTGGGATGACGTCTATATAGACAGGTGGGGGTCAATGCTGGGATGACGTCTATATAGACGGGTGGAGTCAACGCTGATGGATGACGTCTATATAGACAGGTGGAGGTCAACGCGGGATGACGTCTATATATAGACAGGTGGAGGTCAACGCTGGGATGACGTCTATATAGACAGGTGGAGGTCAACGCTGGGGTGACATCTATATAGACAGGTGGAGGTCAACGCTGGGATGACGTCTATATAGACAGGTGAATGGTCAATGCTGGGATGACGTCTATATAGACGGGTGGAGGTCAACGCTGGGATGACGTCTATATAGACAGGTGGAATGTCAACGCTGGGATGACATCTATATAGACGGGTGGAGGTCAACGCTGGGATGACGTCTATATAGACAGGTGGAGGTCAACGCTGGGATGACGTCTATATAGACAGGTGGAGGTCAACGCTGGGATGACGTCTATATAGACAGGTGGAGGTCAACGCTGGGATGACGTCTATATAGACGGGTGGAGGTCAACGCTGGGATGACGTCTATATAGACAGGTGGAGGTCAACGCTGGGATGACGTCTATATAGACAGGTGGAGGTCAACGCTGGGATGACGTCTATATAGACAGGTGGAGGTCAACGCTGGGATGACGTCTATATAGACGGGTGGAGGTCAACGCTGGGATGACGTCTATATAGACAGGTGGAGGTCAACGCTGGGATGACGTCTATATAGACAGGTGGAGGTCAACGCTGGGGATGACATCTACTATAGACAGGTGGAGGTCAACGCTGGGATGACGTCTATATAGACAGGTGGAGGTCAACGCTGGGATGACGTCTATATAGACAGGTGGAGGTCAACGCTGGGATGACGTCTATATAGACGGGTGGAGGTCAACGCTAGGATGACGTCTATATAGACGGGTGGAGGTCAACGCTGGGATGACGTCTATATAGACGGGTGGAGGTCAACGCTGGGATGACGTCTATATAGACAGGTGGAGGTCAACGCTGGGATGACGTCTATATAGACGGGTGGAGGTCAACGCTGGGATGACGTCTATATAGATGGACGAAAGTCAACGCTGGGATAACATCTATATAGATGGAGGTCAACGTGGGATGACGTCTATATAGACAGGTGGAGGTCAACGCTGGGATGACGTCTATATAGACAGGTGGTGGTCAACGCTGGGATGACGTCTATATGAACGGGTGGAGGTCAACGCTGGGATGACGTCTATATAGACGGTGGAGGTCAACGCTGGGATGACGTCTATATAGACGGGTGGAGGTCAACGCTGGGATCACGTCTATGATACGCTATATAGGGTGGAGGTCAACGCTGGGATGACGTCTATATAGACAGGTGGAGGTCAATGGGATGATATATAGACAGGTGGAGGTCAACGCTGGATGACGTCTATATAGACAGGTGGAGGTCAATGCTGGGATGACGTCTATATAGACGGGTGTAGGTCAACGCTGGGATGACGTCTATATAGACAGGTGGAGGTCAACGCTGGGATGACGTCTATATAGACAGGTGGAGGTCAATGCTGGGATGACGTCTATATAGACGGGTGTAGGTCAACGCTGGGATGACGTCTATATAGACGGGTGGAGGTCAACGCTGGGATCACGTCTATATAGACAGGTGGAGGTCAACGCTGTGATGACGTCTATATAGACGGGTGGAGGTCAACGCTGGGATGACGTCTATATAGACGGGTGGAGGTCAACGCTGGGATGACGTCTATATAGACGGGTGGAGGTCAATGCTGGGATGACGTCTATATAGACGGGTGGAGGTCAATGCTGGGATGACGTCTATATAGACAGGTGGAGGTCAATGCTGGGATGACGTCTATATAGACGGGTGTAGGTCAACGCTGGGATGACGTCTATATAGACAGGTGGAGGTCAACGCTGGGATGACGTCTATATAGACGGGTGGAGGTCAACGGATGGGATCACGTCTATATAGACAGGTGGGTATGGGATGACGTCTATATAGACAGGTGGAGGTCAACGCTGGGATGACGTCTATATAGACAGGTGGAGGTCAACGCTGGGATGACGTCTATATAGACGGGTGGAGGTCAACGCTGGGATGACGTCTATATAGACGGGTGGAGGTCAACGCTGGGATGACGTCTATATAGACAGGTGGAGGTCAACGCTGGGATGACGTCTATATAGACAGGTGTAGGTCAACGTTGGGATGACGTCTATATAGACGGGTGGAGGTCAACGTTTCATTTACTGGGCTTCATTCAGCAGTTCGATGGTTGCTGCTGGATCTCAACACGCCTCTGAGCTTCACCTGGAAGTGGGCGGAGACCCACCTGAGTGAGCTTGTGAGAAGCAGAGAAAGTGATAGTTTCTTTCTTGTGTCTCAGTGAAGTCGGTTCCAGTCGTATTGTTCCAGGTGAGTCTGGACTCCGATGCTAGGTAGAAGTCCGCCTGGCCGGCCGTATGATGCTCAGCACCAACATCTCAGCAGCTCTGGACCAGGACCAGACGGTTGAACCAGCCAGCACCTGGCCTTCATGGGTCCGGCTCCTCTCTGTAACTCTATCTAAAAGCTTAACTCCACGGAGCTGCTGGCGGAGGCCCCGTTAATCCAGGACAGGTGCCAGGAGCCCGGTGGACCCTCTGCAGGGGACATTCAGGCAACATTCCTGTTTATCTCTGGACATGCGTGTTTATGAATGTTCCAGCAGAAGGCGTGAAGACGGCAGAGGAACGTTCCTGCCAATGTTCTTTTCAACACGATCATGTAAATCCCTTAAACACCTGGAGGTCCGACCAGACAATAACCCCACTAAACCTCTCCGAGGAAACCAAAGCTGCGTTCAACAGTGCCACCATTGTGATTTACAAATAATTCCACGTTAGCTAAAAACCTTTAATATCCACCGATGACAGAGTGGAATTAGCCACATATTTCTCCCCAAACTTTCCATTTTCTCCTGGCTGGTAGCGGCCCCGGGCCCTAATCCGTCTTTATGTGTCCCGGGTCGGACGCAGGCTCCCACGCAGGCTGCCAGCCCCCCGGAGACCCCCGGGCTGGACCCGGACCACCGGGGACCACAGGCCCTACCACTAGATCTGCAGGTCCTCCAACATAGATATCTACCACTAGATCTGCAGGTCCTCCAACATAGATATATACCACTAGATCTGAAGGTCCTCCAACATAGATATCTACCACTAGATCTGCAGGTCATCCAACATAGATATCTACCACTAGATCTGCAGGTCCACCAACATAGATATCTACCACTAGATCTGCAGGTACTCCAACATAGATATCTACCACTAGATCTGCAGGTCCACCAACATAGATATCTACCACTAGATCTGCAGGTCCTCCAACATAGATATCTACCACTAGATCTGCAGGTCCTCCGACATAGATATCTACCACTAGATCTGCAGGTTCTCCAACATAGATATCTACCACTAGATCTGCAGGGATATCTACACAGATCTGCAGGTCTCCCTACCACTAGATCTGCAGTCCTCCCATAGAATATACCTCTAGATCTGCAGGTCCTCCATAGATATCTCTAGGTCCTCCAACTAGATATCTACCACTAGATCT
>JAGFBZ010000796.1:55000-87500 GCA_018398805.1 Hirundichthys speculiger | reverse complement strand
CTGTCAAAAGTAAGGAGCTTCATCTGGAAGTTAGAAATGTCACAGTTCCTCTACTGACCACTAGAGGCTGCGGTTCCTCTACTGACCACTAGAGGCTGCAGTTCCTCTACTGACCACTAGAGGCTGCGGTTCCTCTACCGACCACTGAGGCTGCGGTTCCTCTACCGACCACTAGAGGCTGCGGTTCCTCTACCGACCACTAGAGGCTGCGGTCCTCTCTAGGCTGCGGTTTCTGACCACTAGAGGCTGCAGTTCCTCTACCGACCACTAGAGGCTGCGGTTCCTCTACCGACCACTGAGTTCCTCTACTGACCACTGGAGGCTGCGGTTCCTCTACTGACCACTGGAGGCTGCGGTTCCTCTACTGACCACTAGAGGCTGCTCTACCGACACTAGTTGACCAGTTCTTCTGATGCACTCTAGTGGAGGCTCTGACCACTGCTGGTTCCTCTCCGACCACTAGAGGGCGGCTCAGTTCCTCTACCGACCACTAGAGGCTGCGGTTCCTCTACCGACCACTAGAGGCTGCGGTTCCTCTACCGACCACTAGAGGCTGCGGTTCCTCTACTGACCACTGGAGGCTGCGGTTCCTCTACTGACCACTAGAGGCTGCGGTTCCTCAACTGACCACTAGAGGCTGCGGTTCCTCTACTGACCACTAGAGGCTGCGGTTCCTCCATCAACCACTGCATTAAAAGTAAAATTATGACTCAAATCTTCTGTCAAAAATCAGATCTCTCAGTATCACAACTTTTTTTTTGTCGTACAAAGCTTTTTTGTAAAATTGCAAATTCTGCAGAATTCTGATACGTTCTGGTGTCAAATCATGATTTTGTGTCATAAAGATCAAGAATTTGACAGAATCACAACTTGGAAACTTGTCTTACCTACACCCAAACCGTAATCCTGACCTTTCAAAATAAAAGCTGATGGTGACAGAGCTGCTCAGCAGTTATTGTCTCGGAGGTCAAATAGGGAGGAGTCTACCTGTGCAGGTGTCTGGTCTAAACCAGCGTTTTTGGTGCTGATATTTGGAGAAAACCGTCTCAACACTGATGTTTCTGCTCTGACGACCCTTTTTGACCTCTGACCTGCCACCTGTGCTGCTTTTACCTGTCATCCTTTTGGAGCTGGTGCAGACACCTGCAGCAGAATCCACATCCAGCAGCCGGAGGATCGGCAGGAACTCAGCGCTAATGAGGTCTTAACTTTCCCTGACGGGGGGGGGGGGGGGGGGTCTCAGCTCTGAAATACCCCAAATCCATCCTGTTTCTCTTCTATTAAATCAGCAGTGAAATCCAAGCGTTTGGGGAAGGGGGGGGGGGGGCTGAGTCGCTACAGAGTCTGGGGCTGTTTTGTGGTCGTGAGCGCTGATATTCTGAAAATTCAATTGTTGCTGGAGAGAGTGTATCGGGTTGCAGTCTGAACCCCCCCAGACTCAGAGTTATTTAATCCAGCAGGAGTTCTCACGGCGGCTGGATAATCCGCCGGTTCTGGGTCCGAATGCAGACGGTCGCCTCGTCAGCAGAAAACACACCAGTAGATCCACTCCGACCTCCTGGAGGGTTATCTCAATGAGAATGGGCTAATTAGCGGCTCTGTAACGAAGCTAAAAAAAAGAGAATGCTGGACAGTTCCTCTACCGACCACTAGAGGCTGCAGTTCCTCTACTGACCACTAGAGGCTGCAGTTCCTCTACCGACCACTAGAGGCTGCAGTTCCTCCTGACCACTAGAGGCTGCAGTTTCCTCCACTAGAGGCTGCCTAGACCACTAGAGCTGCAGTTCCTCTACTGACCACTAGAGGCTGCAGTTCCTCTCTACTGACCACTAGAGGCTGCAGTTCCTCTACTGACCACTAGACACTGACCACTAGAGACTGCAGTTTCTCTAACCGACCCTAGAGCTCAGTTCCTCTACTGCCACTAGAGGCTGCAGTTCCCTCTACCGACCACTAGAGGCTGCAGTTCCTCTACTGACCACTAGAGCTGCAGTCCTCTACCGACCACTAGAGGCTGAGTTCCTCTACTGACTGCACTACCCACTAGGCTGCAGTTCCTTTACTGACCACTAGAGCTGCAGTTCCTCTAGACCACTAGAGGCTGCATCTACCGACCACTAGGTGTGCAGTTCCTTTACTGACCACCAGAGGCTGCATTCCTCTACTGACCACTAGAAGTTGCAGTTCCTCTCGACCACAGAGGCTGCAGTTCCTCTACCGACCACTAGAGACTGCAGTTCCCTCTACGACACTAGAGGCTGCAGTTCCTCTACTGACCACTAGAAGTTGCAGTTCCTCCTCGACCACTAAGACTGCAGTTCCTCTACCGACACTAGAGGCTGCAGTTTCCTCTGACCACAGAGGCTGCAGTTCCTCTACTGACCACTAGAAGTTGCAGTTCCTCCATCGACCACTAAAGACTGCAGTTCCTCTACCGACCACTAGAGGCTGCAGTTCCTCCATCGACCACTAGCGGCTGCAGTTCCTTACCGACCACTAGAGGCTGCAGTTCCTCTACCGACCACTAGAGGCTGCAGTTCCTCCATCGACCATTAGAGGCTGCAGTTCCTCTACTGACCACTAGAGGCTGCAGTTCCTCCCGACCACTAGAGGCTGCAGTTCCTCTACTGACCACTAGAGGCTGCAGTTCCTCCCGACCACTAGAGGGCTGCAGTTCCTCTACCGACACTAGAGGCTGCAGTTCCTCTACCGACCACTAGAGGCTGCAGTTCCTCCCTGACCACTAGAGGCTGCAGTTCCTCTACCGACCACTGAGGCTGCAGTTCCTCTACCGACCACTAGAGGCTGCAGTTCCTCTATGACCTAGACTACTCTAGAGGCTGCTGCCGCAGTTCCTCTACCGACCACTAGAGGCTGCAGTTCCTCTACCGACCACTAGAGGCTGCGGTTCCTCTACTGACCTCTGGAGGCTGCGGTTCCTCTACTGACCACTAGAGGCTGCAGTTCCTCTACTGACCACTAGAGACTGCGGTTCCTCTACCGACCACTAGAGGCTGCAGTTCCTCTACCGACCACTAGAGGCTGCAGTTCCTCTAGTGGATAACACGGCATCTCCCTAATCTCTGGACCTGGAGTCTATACATCATCAGTATAGGTCTCATTGCTGTGGAATATATTAAATAAAAATACTTCACATTGTTTGTTAACTCATGTTTATTTCCCCGGTACGTATTTATGTGTTCAAAGCCTCCAACCTACAATAAAAATTCAGTCGAACATTAATGTCAAACAATTTTATTACATCTACTTAACAGTAACAGAAAACACCTTATTCTTAGTTTTGATTAACACACACCCATATATATATATATATATATATATATATATACTATATATATATATATATATATTATACATATATATATATATATATATGGCCTATTCGTGCCTCTTTAGTCTCATTAGCAACACACACACACACACTTGTGAAGACCTAAGCTGGTGCAACATTTGGTTCTGATAAGGATGGAAAGTCCGGAGCAGCACCACCATCAGCTGACCCCCCCCCCCCCCACCCCCCCCCCCCAACTCTGTCATCGACAACAATAATAAACAAGTTCTGAGGAAAAGCAAGAAACCTGCTGAAATCCATTACAGCGACCCGAGTGTGTGGTGCTGATCCGGACCAGGCTCAACACAAGCACTTATCAGATGGCTGCGGGTGGTCCGCTCTGTCACACATGGAACCAACACAGAACCGACATTTTCGACTATTTTATTTCCTACATACAAACACCTGTCGGGTGTTTATCTCAGGTGTTGGATTCTGACAGTGTGGAGCCGTAGATGACAGGGCGCTTTCATCTGGGACAGGGGTGATGCTAGCTTTTATGGGGGCCTGGGCAGCTCTCTGTGTGGGGCCCCTCTTCTGTAAAACACCAGCACACTGGGGCCTCATTTTAAATGTCACAATTAATTAGCACGGACTTAGAAATCCAGCTGTTGTCGCTGAGCTTATCTTAATTTATGCTCACTAGTTTACCTTAACCTGCAGCCATTCTGACTAAACCCATCCACGTGCACGGAAGTTGATGGATCCATGTCAGTTGGCATCATTGGTTAGCAGTTAGCATGAGGTATGCTAAGCCACGATGGTTGAATTTCTTCATTTCAGCTACTGATCAGCTCAGATGTCCTGACACTCCTGCAGACTGATCCATCCATGGACACCAACACTGATCTTCGCACCACGCTGTAAGTACGTTTATATCAGCCATGAAAATTGACTTTTTTTTTTTTTGGCACTCGTGGCCTTTATTGATAGTGGAGAGAGACAGGTAGGGGGGCAGAGAGAACCGGGAGGACATGCGGCAAAGGGCCGACGAGCTGGGAGTCGAACCCACGACCAGCCGCACGAGTACTGTAGCCTCTGTATATGAGCCGCCTGCCCAAACCACTGCGCCACCGGGGCGGCCCACAATGGACATTTTAATATGGAGCTCTATTGAGTGGAGTGGTCAGTAGAGGAACTGCAGCCTCTAGTGGTCAGTAGACGAACTGCAGCCTCTAGTGGTCAGTAGACGAACTGCAGCCTCTAGTGGTCAGTAAAGGAACTGCAGCCTCTAGTGGTCAGTAAAGGAACTGCAGCCTCTAGTGGTCAGTAAAGGAACTGCAGCCTCTAGTGGTCGTAGAGGAACTGCAGTCTAGTGGTCGGTAGAGGAACTGCAGGCCTCTAGTGGTCAGTAAAGGAACTGCAGCCTCTAGTGGTCGGTAGAGGAACTGCAGTCTCTAGTGGTCAGTAGAGGTACTGCAGCCTCTAGTGGTCAGTAAAGGAACTGCAGCCTCTAGTGGTCAGTACAGGAACTGCAGCCTCTAGTGGTCAGTAGAAGAACTGCAGCCTCTAGTGGTCAGTAGAGGAACTGCAGCCTCTAGTCAGTGGAACTGCAGCCTCTAGTAGTCTTTAGAGAACTGCAGCCTCTAGTGGTCTGCAGCCTCTAGTGGTCAGTAGAGGAACTGCAGCCTCTAGGGTCTTTAGAGGAACTGCAGCCTCTAGTAGTCTTTAGAGGAACTGCAGCCTCTAGTGGTCAGTAAAGGAACTGCAGCCTCTAGTGGTCAGTAGAGGAACTGCAGCCTCTAGTGGTCAGATATTAGATGTTCGGTTACCAGTTTGTTTTGAACTTTAAACTTCTTTCATTTTAAATCTGTAGTGAATGTGTGATAGAAGCCGCACAGGAAATAAAACAATTCAAAAACATTTTAGAAAAATGTCTGTATTTGTGTTTCTGTGTTTCTGTTTTGTTCGTCTCCATTTCTCCGTGAAACAGGAAACCTTCCTGTAGCAGTGAGTTTATCGGCTCCATCCATCCAGGCATCTCTAATATTCTCCTACCTGATGGGAGCAGGCGCTCTGCTTACGTTCCTTCTAAATGAAACCAGGTGGCGTTTCATCACGTTAATTGAGCTGTTAGCTCCAGTGTTCTGGTAACTTCATCATGGCCGCCCTCAGCGCTCTGACAGGCTCTGACAGCAGCAGCAGCTCTGCTGCAGGAAACTGCTGAGGCCTCTGCAGTGAACCCTGCAGCCAGAGAACCAGCGGTTCTGTGAGGACGGATCGAGCTGCTGCTGAAAACTGAACCTTCACAGCTTCAGATGAAAGTGGTTCTAGAGTCTGAGACGACCGGTTTACAGAAATACGAGACGTTAGAACTGACACGAATCAAGACCAACATTAACGTTCACGCATAATTACACCACAGCGCAATAACTCTGATGACCGCTGGGGATGTTCCAACCATCCATCAATTTATCTATTCATCCTTCCATCCATCCTTCCATCCATCCATCCTCCATCCACTCCATCCATCCATCCATCCATCCATCCATCCATCCATCCCATCCATCCATCCATCCATCCATCCCTTCCATCCATCCTCCATCCATCCATCCATCCCTCCCCATCCCATCCATCCATCCATCCATCCTCCATCCATCCATCCATCCATCCCATCCATCCATCCTTCCATCCATCCATCTTCATCCATCCATTCCATCCATCCATCCATCCATCCATCCATCCATCCATCCATCCATCCATCCATCCATCCATCCATCCATCCATCCATCCATCCATCCATCCATCCATCTACCATCCATCCATCCATCCATCCATCCATCCATCTATCCATCCATCCATCCATCCATCCATCCATCCATCCATCCTTCCATTCATCCATCCATCTTTCTATTCATCTATCTATCATCCATTCATCCATCCATTCATCCATCCATTTATCCATCCATCCTTCCATCAATCCATCCACCCTTCCATCCATCTATCCATAATAATAACAGTTAGTAAACTCAGAGCGGTTAGTAAACTAAAAACTGTTAGTAAACTCAGAGTTGTTGTAAACTCAGAGTGGTTAGTAAACTAAAAGCTGTTAGTAAACTCAGAGCGGTTAGTAAACTCAGAGTGGTTAGTAAACTAAAAACTGTTATTAAACTCAGAGCAGTTAGTAAACCCAGAGTGGTTAGTAAACTAAAAGCGGTTAGTAAACTCAGAGTGGTTAGTCAACCCAGAGCGGTTAGTTAACTCAGAGCGGTTAGTAAACTCAGAGTGGTTAGTCAACTCAGAGCGGTTAGTAAACTCAGAGCGTTTAGTCAACTCAGAGTGGTTAATCAACTCAGAGTGGTTAGTAAACTCAGAGCGGTTAGTAAACTCAGAGCGGTTAGTCAACTCAGAGTGGTTAGAAAACTCAGAGCGGTTAGTAAACTAAAAACTGTTAGTAAACTCAGAGCGGTTAGTCAACTCTAGAAGAGTGGTTAAACTCAGAGGTTAAAAACTGTTAGTAACTCAGAGCGGTTAGTCAACTCAGAGCGGTTAGTAAACTCAGAGCGGTTAGTAAACTCAAAGTGGTTAGTAAACTCAGAGCGGTTAGTAAACTCAAAGTGGTTAGTAAACTCAGAGTGGTTAGTCAACTCAAAGTGGTTAGTAAACTCAGAGCGGTTAGTAAACTCAAAGTGGTTAGTAAACTCAGAGTGGTTAGTCAACTCAGAGCGGTTAGTAAACTCAGAGCGGTTAGTAAACTCAAAGTGGTTAGTAAACTCAGAGCGGTTAGTAAACTCAGAGCGGTTAGTAAACTCAGAGCGGTTAGTCAGAGCGGTAAGTCAACCTGTAATATTTGAGATCTGAAAAAGCTGAGACGTTCAGATGCTTGAAACGTCCTGTGGAGAAGGTAAACATCTGCCCCAGTGGGTCAGCTGACCCTCCCACGCGTCCTAACAGCCAATCAAAAGCTGGTTAGCGCCTCTGCTCTGTGAGCTGAGATGAAGCTGGAGCGTCTGTGTCTCTGCTGTAATACAGCAGATTTCATTTGAGCTCCTTCAGACAGGAGTCTAATATGAGCGTGTCAGCGGTGAACATCAAACTCATTCATTTGTCCTCTCAACACCGACCTGCATGTGTCTCAGCTGGATCAGATTGTTCTGAGGACGGAGAATTGACGAGGACGCGTCCTGCTGGCAGCTTCGCTGGTTCAGACTCCTCACATGTGGAGGGGTCATTACAGAGTCTGAAGTCATTTATTCTTCTGCTAAACACCATCTTCAGCTCACATGTGACCAGCATGCCTCACCGCGCTCATGGGAAATGACTCTTTAATACCTTACAAACACAGACACGGCTTTCCAAAATGAATGTGCTGTAACTGGAAGTTCTGATGGAAAATTTATAAAGATGCATCAGGATCTGGGACCAGAAGGCTTTGGAGGAAGGAAGTTCTGTTTGGACCATGAAGGCCCACTGGGCTACATCCGGCTTCTGCAGTTGAGGTCAACATGGAAGAAGGAAAATTGCTGTTCCTCTAATAACCATAAGACAGAATACATGAGTGAATGAATGAGAGGAACCCGAGAGGAACGGAGAGACTGCAGGGAGCAGAAATGAAGAAGGAGGAGGAGTTAAAGACCTGAGGGTCAACAGAGGTTAAATGTTGAGGCTCTCTTTGGGAGACACCAGGATGGAGACGACCATTGAGGACTTAGAGCCTCTGTATATGGGCTGCCGGTAGAGGAACCTTAGCTTCTAGCGGTCGGTAGAGGAACTTTAGCCTCTAGCGGTCGGTAGAGGAACCATAGCCTCTAGCGGTCCATAGAGGAACCGCAGCCTCTAGCGGTCGGTAGAGGATCCATAGCCTCTAGCGGTCCATAGAGGAACTGCAGCCTCTAGTGGTCGGTAGAGGAACCATAGCCTCTAGTGGTCAGTAGAGGAACCTTAGCTTCTAGCGGTTGGTAGAGGAACCGAAGCCTCTAGTGGTCAGTAGAGGAACCGCAGCCTCTAGCGGTCGGTGGAGGAACCGTAGCCTCTAGTGGTCAGTAAAGGAACCGTAGCTTCTCGCGGTCGGTAGAGGAATCATAGCCTCTCGCGGTCGGTAGAGGAACCGTAGCCTCTCGCGGTCGGTAGAGGAACCTTAGCTTCTCGCGGTCGGTAGAGGAATCGTAGCCTCTCGCGGTCGGTAGAGGAACCGTAGCCTCTCGCGGTCGGTAGAGGAACTGCAGCCTCTAGTGGTCGGTAGAGGAACCGTAGCCTCTCGCAGTCGGTAGAGGAACTGCACCCTCTAGTGGTCGGTAGAGGAACCGCAGCCTCTAGCGGTCAGTAGAGGAACCTTAGCTTCTAGTGGTCGGTAGAGGAACCGTAGCCTCTCGCGGTCGGTAGAGGAACTGCAGCCTCTAGTGGTCGGTAGAGGAACCGCAGCCTCTAGTGATCGGTAGAGGAACTGCAGCCTCTAGTGGTCGGTAGAGAAACTGCAGCTTCTAGCGGTCGGTAGAGGAACCGCAGCCTCTAGCGGTAAGTAGAGGAACCATATTCTCTCGCGATTGGTAGAGGAACCGTAGCCTCTCGCGATCGGTAGAGGAACTGCAGCCTCTAGTGATGGGTAGAGGAACCGTAGCCTCTAGCGGTCGGTAGAGGAACCGTAGCCTCTCGCGGTTGGTAGAGGAACCATAGCCTCTCGCGGTCGGTAGAGGAACCGTAGCCTCTCGCTGTCGGTAGAGGAACTGCAGCCTCTAGTGGTCGGTAGAGGAACCGTAGCCTCTCGCGGTCGGTAGAGGAACTGCAGCCTCTAGCGGTCAGTAGAGGAACCTTAGCTTCTAGTGGTCAGTAGAGGAACCGTAGCCTCTCACGGTCGGTAGAGGAACCGTAGCCTCTCGCGGTTGGTAGAGGAACTGCAGCCTCTAGTGGTCGGTAGAGGAACTGCAGCCTCTAGAGGTCGGTAGAGGAACCGCAGCCTCTAGTGGTCGGTAGAGGAACTGCAGCCTCTAGGGGTCAGTAGAGGAACCGCAGCCTCTAGTGGTCGGTAGAGGAACTGCAGCCTCTAGTGGTCGGTAGAGGAACTGCAGCCTTTGTGGTCGGTAGAGGAATCGCAGCCTCTAGGGGTCAGTAGAGGAACCGTAGCCTCTAGCGGTCGGTAGAGGAACCGTAGCCTCTCGCGGTCGGTAGAGGAACCGTAGCCTCTAGCGGTCGGTGGAGGAACTGTAGCCTCTAGTGGTCGGTAGAGAAACTGCAGCTTCTAGCGGTCGGTAGAGGAACCGCAGCCTCTAGAGGTCGGTAGAGGAACTGCAGCCTTTGTGGTCGGTAGAGGAATCGCAGCCTCTAGGGGTCAGTAGAGGAACCGTAGCCTCTAGCGGTCGGTAGAGGAACCGTAGCCTCTCGCGGTCGGTAGAGGAACCGTAGCCTCTAGCGGTCGGTGGAGGAACTGTAGCCTCTAGTGGTCGGTAGAGAAACTGCAGCTTCTAGCGGTCAGTAGAGGAACCGCAGCCTCTAGCGGTCAGTAGAGGAACCTTAGCTTCTAGTGGTCAGTAGAGGAACCGTAGCCTCTCACGGTCGGTAGAGGAACCGTAGCCTCTCGCGGTTGGTAGAGGAACTGCAGCCTCTAGAGGTCGGTAGAGGAACCGCAGCCTCTAGTGGTCGGTAGAGGAACTGCAGCCTCTAGGGGTCAGTAGAGGAACCGCAGCCTCTAGTGGTCGGTAGAGGAACTGCAGCCTCTAGTGGTCGGTAGAGGAACTGCAGCCTTGTGGTCGGTAGAGGAATCGCAGCCTCTAGGGTCAGTAGAGGAACCGTAGCCTCTAGCGGTCGGTAGAGGAACCGTAGCCTCTCGCGGTCGGTAGAGGAACCGTAGCCTCTAGCGGTCGGTGGAGGAACTGTAGTCTCTAGTGGTCGGTGGAGGAACTGTAGACTCTAGTGGTCGGTGGAGGAACTGCAGTTCTTCTGACCTCAGTCACATTGGACTTGTACAACATCAATGTTATTTTACACCAACGTTGAGGTGGAGGAACCTTCATTCATCTAATGAAGGAACATCTTATCTCTCATCGGTACACTTCAACCTTCAGCGTTAATGGTTGTGTTTGTGGTTCAGCAGCGTCGTAGGGTTAGAGTTAGGTTAGAGATTCTTTTAGATCGATCCGTTGATCCAGCTGTGCAGTGATGTCACAGGTCCATCTCAGCTGTATCATAATCTGACAACTGGCAGCCACCCACGACCACGGACTCTGAACCAGTCTGAACCAGTCTGAGACCGGAGATGTGGAGCAGCTGAGTTGATGGTCGACTGAACAATCCCGGAACGATCACTTTCACTGCAACCACTGGTGAACGCTCTGGTTCATTCTGCTCTACTGTTGGAGGAAAATTTAAACTGTAATTTCAGTGAAAAAGCTCTTGCTATAAATGCTATTACAACAAATGTTGTGACCTCATCTCTTTCCGCAAATAAAACTTACGCTGGGAGCAGTAGCTCAACCATCAGATGTAAAGAGGAATCTCCCCACTGAGGTCATCAACTACAGACTGGAGGGAAAGACCTCTGTGATGTCACCACAGGTGTCTGGAGACCTGATTGGAGAAGTTGACCTGGTCATTCAGTATATTCAGGTAGTCAGCTGACCTCATCCTTTGAGCTCATACTGTTGCTGAACCTGGACCTGACCAACTGCAGCAACCCCAGATCAGAACACTGCCCCCCACAGGCTGGTACAGTAGGCGCTAGGCATGATGGGAGCATCACTCTGGAACAGGGTCAATCTGGACTCATCAGACCACATGACCTTCTTCTAGCAAACTGGTTAGCCTCACTGATTAGTGGTTTTCTTCAGGCTACACAGCTGTTCAGTCCCAATCCCTGGAGTTCCCTTAGCATTGTGGGTGTGGAAATGCTCTTACTTTCACTATTAAAAGCCCTGAGTTCTACTGTTGTTTTTCTTCCATCTGATCTCTCCAAACGTTGTCAGTCATCGCCGATCACGATCATTGAGGATGTTTTTCCGGCCACATTTCCCTCCTGGAAGACGATGGGTCCCCACTATCCTTCCAGTTTTTAATAATGCGTTGGACGGTTCTGAAACCAGTTTTGGTAGTTTCTGCAATCTCCGTAGATGTTTTCTCTTAGAGAAAACCAAACTAGCGAGCTAAAGTACCTTGTGGAGTTCCCCAAGGCTCCATCTTGGGGCCACTGCTGTTCAACATCTACATGCTCCCACTCGCTCAAATTATGAAGAACAACAAAATATGTTATTATTATTAAATAATATGTTATTTCATGAAAATGCATCCATAACTTTTAGAGTTATCTTGAACACAGTCAGACAAATAAACGCCGGCAGAAACATAACCTCCTTGGTGGAGGTATTTTAACTTTTTGCATTTAAATATTTTATCTTATTTTTATTTCCTCCTGTTTTAATGTTTTCTTTAATGTTCTGTTATGCTTCTAATGTTTTATGTAAAGCACCTTGAATAGTCTTGAACACTAAATGTGCTACAAATAAACTTGCCTTTCCTTCTCTAATAGACTAACCCGGACCACGGATGTCTCTGACATGGTTGTTTAGGAAATGAGAAGCACCTCATTGGACCAGTTGGGGTTCAATAACTAGATGATCATCCATCAGTAATTATCCAGTAGGAGGACCAGACCTGTTAGCTTAGTTAAATCCAGGCAATGTATTAGATAACTAAAATTAAAACTTCAGAAGTCCTGAATGAAAGTCCTCCAGAGGTCTGGAGGTCGGAATGTGAAACCTAAAATGTTTTCATTGTAGAATTCTTCTCCATCTGAAGTTTGACCTGGAAGTCTGATGAAGGTGAAGAAGACTCCATCCAGGTTCTTCCTGCTCCATCCCACCCACCAGGCACTGTCTCCACCGCTGCATTTATTGTATTACCCCGATCTTCATTCGCTCATGGTTGGAGAGTATGCACCCCGATCAGGAGGCCCCGACCAGGAGGCCTCAATCAGGAGGCCACGACCAGGAGGCCACGACCAGGAGGCCCCGATCAGGAGGCCGCGACCAGGAGGCCTCGACCAGGAGGCCTCGACCAGGAGGCCGCGACCAGGAGGCCTCGACCAGGAGGCCCCGACCAGGAGACCCCGACCAGGAGGCCCCGACCAAGAGGCCGCGACCAGGATGCCCCAACCAGGAGGCCGCGACCAGGAGGCCCCGACCAGGAGGCCCCGACCAGGAGGCCCCGACCAGGAGGCTGCGACCAGGAGGCCCCGACCAGGAGGCCTTGATCAGGAGGTTGCAACCAGGAGACTCCAACCAGGAGGCCACAACTAGGAGACCGCGACCAGGAGGCCGATGTCCGACGTCGTATGGACTTTGGCTGGTTTTGCTCCTTCTCGGATAAAATCTCTTGCTGATTTAGGATGGGGGGGGAGGGGGGGGGTGCATTGACCTTTGTCTGTTTGGTCTCCAGAGTGGATGCCAGGCACTTGAGGACGTGGTTGTGCCGCCAGGTGTAACGTCCTTGTGACAGGCTTGTCTTGCTGCCCACCAGGATGTGTTTGAGGTTTGCGGGTGATGGACAGAGGGGACATGTAGGGTCTTCTCCGTACCATTGGTTGAGGTTAGAGGGGGAAGGCAGGACGCCATACGTGGCGCGTAAGATGAAGCTGGTGTGAAATGCTTCCATGCCCAATAGCTCCCTCCAATAGACCTTTCTCCTCTCCACTCCTTCCCATCTCATCCACTGTCCTTGCTTAGCTTGTGAGACAGCCTTAGCACACCTCGTTGCCTGCTCCTGCCGACTAGGGTTGCCAACCGTCCCTTGAAAAACGGAACCCTCCCCTATTTATAAACTAAAGTACGAGTCTATAAATAGGGGACGGTTCCGTTTTTCAAGGGACGGTTGGCAACCCTACTGCCGACGCACCTCCTCAACGACCAGCCGTCGGCGCTGAGCTGGGGCTGCCCTCTGCCAGGATGGTCTGCTCTCTACCAGGCCAAGGCCTCCTTTCCCTTGTTGCACTAGACCAACAATGTCTCTGTGCCTGAGGTCTGACTTCGCCTGCCGAGTAGCCACAGTTGGGGTCCATTTTCTTCCGGTCACCAGGGTAGGAGATGTTTGGGCTACGCAAGGGTCACGGGAATCCGTCAGTGTCATTTCTAACCTTACTTTGGAACATTTAAACTCCTCTGCAAGACTGGAAACAGGAAGCTCCAGCATGCCTCTTCCGTACAGCCCGATGCTGCTAAAGCATCTGGGAAGTCCCAGCCACTTTTCAGATTGGGACCTTATAGATGGTAAGAGGCCACATCAGCCTGGGTAATAGCCCAAACTATTGGGCTATACTATACTATACTATACTATACTACTATACTATACTATACTATACTATACTACTATACTATACTATACTATACTATACTATACTACTATACTATACTATACTATACTATACTATACTACTATACTATACTATACTATACTATACTATACTATACTTTAGTTAGTTTTTATTTTTAATCTTTGCCAACATTTTCTTCTCTTTATTGGCGGTTGATAAACATTGAACGTTGTGCACTACCGCCACCAGGTGGTTTGGAGGGGTACTTTAGATCCTGTTGCTGTAGATGCTGTAGATCAGTAATGTCACCTCAGATGTTTCCTCAGACTCCAGAGCATTTTTTTGGATGATTGTTCTCATCACTGTGAGACGATTCTACATCAGCTCCATCATCTTCATCATCATCTTCCCATCACATTTCCTCTAAAACTCAGTTCCTCCATCAGCAGAACTCTGCAGCAGTTCTACTGAAGGTCCATTAAACCGTCGTTTCTGACACTGTTTACTTTGCAGAGCTCAATTATCAGCATAGCAGCACCTTCTGCTGGACCTTTTCCTGGACCTCAGCCTGGAGGATTTTAAGAGCTCCAGAGGAGGTGGGACCTGTGATTTTTCAAGGACTTTCCAAGAGAAACCTTGGAGGCTCCTAAACACCTTCACTGCTGCCAAAGTGGGCCCGAAGTCCATAAAGCTCAGAGAACCTCTGAGTTTTATTTTTCAAAAAGCATTCAATAAAACTGATCTGATCAACCCGAGTATTAGATAAACCTAGAAATAAGAAAACCTGCAGTTCCTCTACCGACCACTAGAGGCTGCAGTTCCTCTGTTGACCACTAGAGGCTGCAGTTCCTCTACCGACCACTAGAGGCTGCAGTTCCTCTGTTGACCACTAGAGGCTGCAGTTCCTCTACCGACCACTAGAGGCTGCAGTTCCTCTACCGACCACTAGAGGCTGCAGTTCCTCTATTGACCACTAGAGGCTGCAGTTCCTCTATTGACCACTAGAGGCTGCAGTTCCTCTACCGACCACTAGAGGCTGCAGTTCCTCTACTCTATTGACCACTAGAGGCTGCAGTTCCTCTACCGACCACTAGAGGCTGCAGTTCCTCTATTGACCACTAGAGGCTGCAGTTCCTCTGTTGACCACTAGAGGCTGCAGTTCCTCTACCGACCACTAGAGGCTGCAGTTCCTCTATTGACCACTAGAGGCTGCAGTTCCTCTAGTTGACCACTAGAGGCTGCAGTTCCTCTACCGACCACTAGAGGCTGCAGTTCCTCTTGACCACTAGAGGCTGCAGTTCCTCTGACCACTAGAGGCTGCAGTTCCTCCACTAGAGGCTGCGCATTCCTCTACCGACCACTAGGGCTGCAGTTCCTCTACCGACCCTAGAGGCTGCAGTTCCTCTATGACCACTAGAGGCTGCAGTTCCTCTACAGACCACTAGAGGCTGCAGTTCCTCTACTGTCCACTAGAGGCTGCAGTTCCTCTATTAACCACTAGAGGTTGCAGTTCCTCTACCGACCACTAGAGGCTGCAGTTCCTCTACCGACCACTAGAGGCTGCAGTTCCTCTATTGACCACTAGAGGCTTCGTCCATACGGTGGGGGGGGGGGGGCTGAGTGACGGCCTACCATGTAATAAAAAATGGTATAAAATTTTGCTTTTATAATATAATAATATAATGATGCCATAAAATGATATAAACATTAAAAAAAATAAAATAAAAATAACATTTTATAAAATAAAAATAATATAAAATAAAACATTCAAATAAGAAGAAAAACATACATCTATGTACTATTCCACAAATACTCCAAAATGAATGATAAAAATCAAATAAACTGAGATGACAAACGTACTGGATCTGGTTAACTTGAACCAAGTTTAACAGGGTTACAGTAAAGGTTTTTATCTTTATCCAGCTTAACATGATTAACATGAGTTTCCTGGAGCTGCCTAACTTCAGCCTGACGGTGATCAATGACAGGTGGTGTCCTGACTCCGCCCTCCAGGTGGACTGAACTGAAACGGACCAGGCTGTCACGGAGACGTCAGACTGATAAGACACCGCCACCGCGGTCCACGATGACGACAACGCAACGAAGCAGGCGCGGGACGGCGCTGCGCTTCCTGCGTTAGCTCAGCGGCGGTAATTGTACGGCTCTGCGGGGACGTCTCCTGAGCGAAGCCGTCAGCGTCGTGCTGTAAATTGCGACTCGCGAGCGGCGGAGGGAATGGAAACGGCGGGTTCAGGGAGAGTGCAGCTGACGCAGAGGCCTGCAGCGTCCTGGCTTCCATCCGCTCTGCTGCAATAAAAAACCCCAGTTCTGCGGGCCACATGCCGGTCAGCGCCGCCGCCTGCTCGACCCACAATAGGATTAATGTGCTGAAGTGTGATCAGAACGGTTAGAGACGATTAAGAGGCGGGCATGCTGGGGGTGTCGGTGGACGGGTTCCAGCTGAACGGGTGAACGCGGCGACCGGGCCGGGCCTTTCTCATCGCCAGCTTGTCTCAGAGCAGATTAAACCCAGCTGAGAATGTTGGTTTAGGCCTGCGGCGCTCCCACCCGGGGGAATAGGCAGGAACCGCCGGGCCGGACTTGGCTCGGCCCGCGACGGCTGAGAACTGCCATGCACTCGGGGCGGGGGTTCAGGTGGATCGGCTGGGGAGAGGGGAGTAATTTGGGGGTTATTTAAAATGATCTATTAAACCCTGAACTTTAATCAGGGCTGCTACCATACTGACAGCTGTGATTTACCTACAGCTCCGAGCTCAGGGGAGGACGGGGGGACCGGTTCAGAGCCGGACCACTTCTTCTGGATCATGTTAGGGGCACCGGGGCGTTCACAGAACATCCCCACAGGCAGCGGCTCAGCGTCACCCTCGTCCTTCAGGGGGGGGGGGGCCTCAGGGGTCCAGAATAAGTCACATGGACCTTCAAGTAGACATGCTGGACGTCCACTGAAGACGGACAACTTCTGGAATGTTTACTGATTCTGAAGGACCTGAAGGACCTGAAGGATTTGAAGGACCTGGACCTGAAGGACCTGGACCTGACTGGTCTGAAGGATCTGACTGGTTCTGAAGGATCTGAAGGACCTGGACCTGACTGGTCTGAAGGATCTGACTGGTTTGAAGGATCTGAAGGACCTGGACCTGACTGGTCTGAAGGATCTGAGGGATCTGAAGGAACTGAAGGACCTGAAGGACCTGGACCTGACTGGTCTGAAGGAGCTGACTGGTCTGAAGGATCTGAAGGACCTGGACCTGACTGGTCTGAAGGATCTGAGGGATCTGAAGGAACTGAAGGACCTGAAGGACCTGGACCTGACTGGTCTGAAGGATCTGACTGGTCTGAAGGATCTGACTGGTCTGAAGGATCTGACTGGACTGGTCTGAAGGATCTGAAGGATCTGAAGGAACTGAAGGACCTGAAGGACCTGGACCTGACTGGTCTGAAGGAGCTGACTGGTCTGAAGGACCTGACTGGTCTGAAGGACCTGACTGGTCTGAAGGACCTGGACCTGACTGGTCTGAAGGATCTGACTGGTCTGAGGATGTTTATTATGGCAGCAAGCATATATATATATATATATATATATATACATATATTCGGATCAAGCGGGAGTTAATGGATGGATGGATGGATGGATATACATACATATAGATATATATATAAAAAAAAAAATATATATATACATATATACATATATATATACACACATATATATTTATATATATACACACACATATATATATATATGTGTGTATATATAAATATATATACACACATATATATATTTATATATATACACACACACACACACACATAGACATATATATATATATATATAGATATATATATATATATATATATATATATATATATATATATATATATATATATATCTATATATATATATATATATATATCTATATATATATAGTATATATATATATATATATATATATATATATATATATCTATATATATATATATATAATATATATCTATATACTATATACACATATATATGTACACTATATTACCAAAAGTATTCCTGTCTTGACTCTCATCTTAGCTTTAGCTCCTCCCATTCCTAATCAATATGACCTGGCTCCATCTTTGCAGCTAGAACAGCTTCAGATCTTCTGGGAAGTTTGTCCACCAGGTTCAGGAGTGTGTTTATGGGATTTCTGTCCATTCTACCAGAAGAACATTAGTGATGTTGGACCAGAAGGTCTGGTTCTCAGTCTCTGCTCTGTTGTTGAGCTGATCTGAAGGACTCATGAAGTCTGGAGGTCTGTAGTGATTGACCTCTTCCCACTATGTTCTCCAGCATCCTCTGACCCCGCCCCCTCAGTTTACCTGTCCTACCACTTCATGGCTGAGCTGCTGTCATTCCCAAACGCTTCCATTTCCTGATAATCAGGCTGACAGTTGACTGGATTTGTTTCTCAGGTGTCGTCCTGTCACAGTTCCACCTGGAATTCACTGAGCTCCTGAGAGCGACCTATTCGTTTACAGATGTTTCTAGAAACAGTCTGCACGTCTAAGTGGTTAATTTATACACCTGTGGACATGGAAGAGACTGGAACACCTGAATCTGATCATCTGGATGGATGAGCAGATCCCTTTGGTGATCTAGTGTATCTATCTGCATGTTGATCTTGCAGCAGATGTTGGTTCTCCTGAGTTCTTCAGTCTAAACTAACATCTTTATTGAACCCTGAAGCCCTGAATGCAAGTCTGTGTCTTGGTCAGGTGTCCTCCCCCCAGTGTTAGGTGAATATCTTAAATGCTCAGTGAATGGACCAAAAGGTTCCGGTTCCGTCTGAGAACAAAGACGTTCTGCAGGTCCTGTTGTAGGTTCTGTGTTCTCAGCTTCACAGCTGGAAAGATCAACCAGAGGAAGAAGATCCTCTGAATCCTGTAACAGAACATGAAGTCGGACAGCTGGAGCTCATAAAGCCTCTGTTGGTTCCGGTCCAGAGAAGCAGCAGCAGCACTAAAACCAGGATGAGCTCCCATAAATCAGCTGGATCAGAACCTCATCACATGATTCCTGTCAGGAAGAGTCGGCTGCACGTTCCTTCAGCGAGGACGGACGGATACAAGCCTCCAGGTGGTTCTGTCACCATCTGCTGCTCCCAGTCAGTTCTTCTAACCCCCAAACCTGATGTGATGATCCTGAGTAAACCAGAGTTAACCCTAACCCTAACTAATGTTAACCAACCTCAACTAACTAACTAACTAACTAACTAACTAACTAACTAACTAACTAACTAACTAACTACAACTATTGTTAACCAACCCCAACTAACTAACTAACCACAACTAATGTTAACCAACCTCAACTAACCAACCTCAACTAACTAACTAACTAACTAACTAACTAACTAACTAACCACAACTAATGTTAACCAACCCCAGGTAACTTTAACCAACCCCAACTAACTTTAACTAGCCCCAAATAATGTTAACCAACCTCATCTAACTAACTAACCACAACTAATGTTAACCAAACCCAGCTAACTTTAACCAAACCCAACTAACTTTAACTAGCCCTAACTAATGTTAACCAACCTCATCTAACTAACTAACCACAGCTAATGTTAACCAACCCCAGCTAACTTTAACCAAACCCAACTAATGTTAACCAACCCCAACTCACCTTAACTAACCCCAACTAATGTTAACCAACCCTAAAAATGTTTAACTAACTCCAACTAACTTTAACCCCAACTAATGTTAACCAACCCCAACTAATGTTAACTAACCCAACTAATGTAACCAACCCCAACTAACTTTAACTAACCCCAACTAATGTTAACTAACCCCAACTAACTTAAACACCAATTAATGTTAACCAACCCCAACTAATGTTGATCAACCCCAACTAATGTTAACTAACCCAACTAATGTAACCAACCCCAACTAACTTTAACTAACCCCAACTAATGTTAACTAACCCCAACTAAGTTAAACACCAATTAATGTTAACCAACCCCAACTAACGTTAACCAACCCCAAATAATGTTAACTAACCCAACTAATGTAACCAACCTCAACTAACTTTAACTAACCCCAACTAATGTTAACTAACCCCAACTAACTTAAACACCAATTAATGTTAACCAACCCCAACTAACGGTAACTAACCCCAACTAACTTTAACTAACCCAACTTATGTTAACCTACCCCAACTAATGTTAACCAATCCTAACTAACCCCAACTAACATTAACTAAATCTACCTAACTTTAACCCCAACTAATGTTAATGACCCCCAGCTAACATTAACTAACCCTACTAACTTTAACTAACCCCATCCTCTGACCACGCCCCCTCAGTTTACCTGTCCTACCACTTCATGGCTGAGTTGCATGGTCTGAACATGGAGGTTCCTGGATGGTTTCTGAACATCACCTGACTGAGGTCCAGTGAAACCAGGTGAGCTCTTTACGGCTCCGTTATTGAATGAAGTCTTTTAAAACCAGGTGCTTGTGACCTGTCAGTCATCTTGGGGAAGTCCCGCCCTCCATCTACATCAGCCGTTGGCCCGGAGCGCCGGTGCTGTTAAATATTCAGATCATATTTGGATATTCGTGATGTTTTTCTGCCAGCGGCTGAAACGTTTTGGTGAATAACTGAGGACCGCCCACATTTACATCTGCCCCCCCCCCCCTCCCCCCCCTCAGCTGCCCCCCCCCCCCTCTGCCCGACGCCCCCGAAACTCTGATCTAAGTGCTCCCCTCAGAGCGTGAGGAGATGTAATGGCTAGAAAGAGAAACCTCAGCAGAACCGGGCCCGGCGTTCCAACCCAAACAGCCACCGTGTTCTTGGCAGGCGCCTCCTCCGTGAAGGAGCTTTACGAGAGTGTGAGCTGAATTAACAAATTGCAGCGTAAACGAGAAACATGCCTGCGAGTGAAAACAGGGTTTCCAGGACGCCCCCCCGAAGCCCCCGTCTGTCAGATTTATAACGCTGGCTGCTTTCTGAGGGAGCCAAACATGACGGCAGACCCACGGGCCGGGCCGGGCCAGGGCCCGTCTGTGATTGGCCGAGGTCACGGCCGTCGCTACGCCGCCGGCGACCCGGCGGGCTGCAGGTATTATTGTTACCATGAACGCAGCCGTCAGGCCCGGTTCTGTCAACCCTCCACTGCAGAGGCCTGGAGAGTGTACAAACCAGCACCCGGACCCCCCCACTGCCCCCCACTCCTCCATGCTCCTCCCCCTCCTCCCCCACTCCTCCATGCTCCTCCCCCTCCTCCCCCACTCCTCCATGCTCCTCCCCCTCCTCCCCCACTCCTCCATGCTCCTCCCCCACCCGCTTTTCTCAACATTAATTCCCAACAATGGAAGTTTTCATGTGATTGAGAGCAGAGCACCAGTCAGGGGACTGAGGGGCCACGGGGCCCAGCACCCCAGAACCAGCAGGACCAGTAGAACCAGTAGAACCATCGGGGCCATTCAGAGCCAGCAGGGCCAGTAGAACCATCAGAACCATCAGGGCCATCAGAACCAGTAGAACCATTAAAACCATCAGAACCATCAGGACCAGTAAAACCAGTAGAACCATCAGAACCATCAGGACCATCAGAACCAGTAGAACCATCGGGGCCATTCAGAGCCAGCAGGGCCAGTAGAACCATCAGGGCCATCAGAACCAGTAGAACCATCAGAACCATCAGGACCAGTAAAACCAGTAGAACCATCAGAACTATCAGGGCCATCAGAACCATCAGAACCCCAGGACTAGTAGAACCATCAGAACCAGTAGAACCATTAGAACGGGAAGAATCATTAGGCCAGAGCCCCCCAGAACCATCAGAACCATCAGGAACATCAGAACCAGCAGGACCATCAGAACCCCAGAACCAGCAGGACCAATAGAACCAGTAGAACCATCAGAACCATCAGGGCCATCAGAACCAGCAGAACCAGTAGAACCATTAGAACCTGTAGAACCATCAGGACCTGTAGAACCATCAGAACCATCAGAACCAGAAGGACCATCAGAACCATCAGAACCCCAGGACCAGTAGAACCAGTAGAACCATCGGGGCCATTCAGAGCCAGCAGGGCCAGTAGAACCATCAGAACCATCAGGGCCATCAGAACCAGTAGAACCATAAGAACCATCAGAACCATCAGGACCAGTAAAACCAGTAGAACCATCAGAACCATCAGGGCCATCAGAACCAGTAGAACCATCAGAACCATCAAGACCAGTAAAACCAGTAGAACCATCAGAGCCATCAGGGCCATCAGAACCATCAGAACCCCAGAACCAGCAGGACCAGTAGAACCATCACAACCAGTAGAACCATTAGAACCATCAGAACCATCAGGACCAGTAGAACCATCAGAACCAGTAAAACCAGTAGAACCATCAGAACCATCAGGACCATCAGAACCCCAGAACCAGCAGGACCAGTAGAACCATCAGAACCAGTAGAACCATTAGAACCATCAGAACCAGCAGAATCATTAGGCCAGAGCCCCCCAGAACCATCAGAACCATCAGGACCATCAGAACCCCAGAACCAGCAGGACCATCAGGACCAGTAAAACCAGTAGAACCATCAGAACCATCAGGACCATCAGAACCAGCAGGACCATCAGAACCCCAGAACCAGCAGGACCAATAGAACCAGTAGAACCATCAGAACCATCAGGACCATCAGAACCAGCAGGACCATCAGAACCCCAAGAACCAGCAGGACCAATAGAACCAGTAGAACCATCAGAACCATCAGGGCCATCAGAACCAGCAGAACTAGTAGAACCATCAGGACCAATAGAACCATCAGAACCAGCAGGACCATCAGAACCATCAGAACCCCAGAACCAGCAGGACCAGTAGAACCAGTAGAACCATCAGAACTATCAGGGCCATCAGAACCAGCAGAACCATTGGGGCCAGAGCCCCCAGAACCAGCAGAACCATCAGAACCAGCAGGACAATCAGAACCAGCAGAACCATTAGAACCTGTAGAACCATCAGGACCAGCGGTGGTGATCCACAGGACTGCTTAACCTCTGATGAGACTAAACTGAACATCTAAATGTCTCCAGCAGATCTGAGCTTCTACTAACGACAGGAGTTTAAACTTCTTTGTTCATCATCAGGTTTATTCAGGTTTATTCAGGATTAGAGATAGAGATAGAGATAGAGTTAGGGTTAGAGTTAGGGTTAGAGTTAGGGTTTAGAGTTCGAGTTTAGTTAGAGTTCGTTAGAGTTAGAGTTAGGTTAGAGTTAGAGTTCGTTTAGAGTTAGAGTTAGGCTTCGGGTTTCGTTTCGTTAGCGTTGGGTTAGGGTTCGCGTTCGTTCGAGTTCGGGTTCGGGTTGGGTTGGGGTTGGGTTCGAGTTCGAGTTAGAGTTCGGCGTTTCGGTTCGGTTCAGTTCCGTTTTTTCGGGTTCGGGTTCTTTCGTTTTCGGTTTAGAGTTCGTTTTTCGTTTTCGTTTCGTTTTAGAGTTCGGTTTTCGGGTTAGCGTTCGTTCTTCGTTAGGTTACTTTCGTCGTTAGGTTCGTTTTTCGCCGTTCGCGTTCGCGTTCGGGTTCGCGTTCGGGTTTGGGTTCGCGTTCGCGTTCGCGTTCTTCGCTTTCGCGTTCGCGTTCGTTCGGGTTCGGGTTCGGGTTCGCGTTCGCTTTCGTCGGGTTCGCGTAGCGTTCGCGTTCGGGTTCGGTTCGGTTCGGGTTCGCGTTCGCGTTCGCGTTCGCGTTCGGTTCGCGTTCGCGTTCGCGTTCGCGTTCGCGTTCGGGTTCGCGTTCGGGTTCGGTTCCGCGTTCGGGTTGCGTTCGCGTTTCGCGTTCGCTTCGCGTTCGTCGCGTTCGCGTTCGCGTTCGGCGTTCGGGTTCGGGTTTCGGGTTCGCGTTCGCGGTTCGCGTTTTCGCGTTTTCGGTTCGTTCGGGTTCGCGTCGCGTTCGCGTTTCGCTTCGCTTCGCGTTCGCGTTCGCGTTCGCGTTCGCGTTCGCGTTCGGGGTTCGCGTTCGCGTTCGCGTTCGCGTTCGGTTCGGGTTTGCGTTCGCGTTCCGTTCCGTTCGCTTCGTTCGTTCGCGTTCGCGTTCGGGTTCGCGTTCGGTTTGGGTTCGCGTTCGCGTTTCGCGTCGTTCGGTTCGGTTCGCGTTCGCGTTCGCGTTCGGGTTCGGGTTCGTTCGCGTTCGCGTTCGCGTTCGCGTTTCGGGTTCGGGTTCGCGTTCGCGTTCGCGTTCGCGTTCGGTTCGGGGTTCGCGTTCGCGTTCGTTCGCGTTCGCGTTCGCGTTCGCGTTCGCGTTCGCGTTCGCGTTCGCGTTCGCGTTCGCGTTCGCGTTCGCGTTTCGTTCGCGTTCGCGTTCGCGTTCGCGTTCGCGTTCGCGTTCGGTTCGCGTTCGGTTTAGTTCGCGTTCGCGTTCGAGTTCGGGTTCGCGTTCGCGTTCGCGTTCGCGTTCGCGTTCGCGTTCGCGTTCGGTTCGGGGGTTCGCGTTCGCGTTCGCGTTCGCGTTCGCGTTCGCGTTCGCGTTCGCGTTCGCGTTCGCGGGTTCCGGGTTTCGCGTTCGCGTTCGCGGGTTCGGGTTCGCGTTCGCGTTCGTTCGCGTTCGGCGTTCGCGTTCGCGTTCGCGTTCGTTCGTTCGCGTTCGCGTTCGCGTTCGCGTTCGCGTTCGGCGTTCGCGTTCGCGTTTCGCGTTCGTTCGCGTTCGCGTTTCGGTTCGCGTTCGCGTTCGCGTTCGTTCGCGTTCGCGTTCGCGTTCGGGTTCGTTCGTTCGCGTTCGCGTTCGCGTTCGCGTTCGCGTTCGCGTTCGCGTTCGTTCGCGTTCGCGTTCGCGTTCGCGTTCGCGTTCGCGTTCGCGTTCGCCGTTCGCGGTTCGGTTCGCGTTCGCGTTCGCGTTCGCGGGTTTCGCGTTCGCGTTCGCGTTCGGGTTTCGCGTTCGCGTTCGCGTTCGGCGTTTCGGGTTCGCGTTCGCGTTCGCGTTCGCGTTCGCGTTCGTTCGCGTTCCGCGTTCGCGTTCGCGTTCGCGTTCGCGCGCGTTTGTTCGCGTTCGGGTTCGTTGGGTTCGGTTCGTCGTTCGCGTTTTTCCGCGTTCGCGTTCGTTCGTTCGGTTCGCGTTCGTTCGCGTTTCGTTCGCGTTCGTTCGTTCGCGTTCGCGTTCGCGTTCTCGCGTTTCGCGTTCGTTCGCGTTCGCGTTCGCGTTCGGGTTCGCGTTTCGCGTTCGCGTTCGCGTTCGCGTTCGCGTTGCGCGTTCGCGTTCGCGTTCGTTCGGTTCGTTCGGGTTCCGTTCGCGTTCGCGTTCGGGTTCGCGTTTCGTTCGCGTTTCGCGTTCGCGCCGTTCGCGTTCGCGTTCGCGTTCGCGTTCGCGTTCGCGTTCGTTCGCGTTCGCGTTCGCGTTCGGTTCGCGTTTCGCGCGTTTTCGCGTTTCGCGTTCGCGTTCGCGTTCGTTCGTTTCGCGCGTTTCGTTCGGTTCGCGTTCGCGTTCGCGTTCGCGTTCGCGTTCGCGTTCGCGTTCGCGTTCGCGTTCGTTCGGGTTCGTTCGTTCGCGTTCGCGTTCGTTCGCGTTCGTTGTTCGGTTCGTTCGTTCGCGTTCGCGTTCGCGTTCGCGTTCGCGTTCGCGTTCGCGTTCGCGTTCGCGTTCGCGCGTTCGCGTTCGCGTTCGCGTTCGCGTTCGCGTTTCGGTTCGTTCGCGTTCGCGTTCGCGTTCGTTCGTTCGCGTTCGCGTTCGCGTTCGCGTTCGCGTTCGGTTTCGCGTTCGCGTTCGTTCGGTTCGCGGTTCGCGTTCGCGTTCGCGTTCGCGTTCGCGTTCGGTTCGGGTTCGCGCGTTCGCGTTTCGCGTTCGTTCGCGTTCGGTTCGCGTTCGTTCGCGTTCGCGTTCGCGTTCGCGTTCGCGTTCGTTCGGTTCGCGTTCGCGTTCGTTCGCGTTCGCGTTCGCGTTCGCTTCGCGTTCGCGTTCGCGTTTCGCGTTCGTTCGCGTTCGCTTCGCGTTCGCGTTTTCGCGTTCGCGTTTTCGCGTTCGCGTTCGTTTTCGCGTTCGCGTTCGGGTTCGCGCGTTCGCGTTCGCGTTCGCGTTCGGGTTCGCGTTCGCGTTCGCGTTCGCGTTTCGCGTTCGCGTTCGCGTTCGCGGTTCGCGTTCGCGTTCCGTTCGCGTTCGCGTTCGCGTTCGCGTCCTTTCGGGTTCGGGTTCGCGTTTCGTTTCGGGTTCGCGTTTCGCGCGTTCGTTCGTTCGTTCGTTCGCGTTCGCGTTCGCGTTCGCGTTCGCGTTCGCGTTCGCGCGTTCGTTCGCGTTCGCGTTCGGTTCGTTCGGCGTTCGCGTTCCGTTCGCGTTCGCGTTCGGCGTTCGCGTGCGGTTCGGTTGCGTTCCGTTGTTCGCGTTCGCGTTCGCGTTCGCGTTAGCGTTGGGTTCGCGTTCCGTTCGCGTTCGCCGTTCGCGTTCGGTTCGCGTTCGCGTTTCGTTCGCGGGTTCGCGTTCGCGTTCGCGTTCGCGTTCGCGTTCGCGTTCGCGTTCGTTAGCTTTAGAGTTAGAGTTAGGGTTAGAGTTAGAGTTAGAGTTAGCGTTAGCGTTGCGTTAGGGTTTGGGTTTGTTCTCATCTGTCTCATTAACTCAGATGTGATTTGAAGCTTCACGTTAGAGTTAAATCTTCGTTGCCGTTTTAACGAAGACAAAAATCACATTTCCATCTCAGTCATGTGATCCATGGCAGTTTATAAATTAAACTGGTGGATTTAACAGCTGTTTGTAATCAGATGTTTGTAACCAGCTGTTGCTGACAGATGCTCGTCCACATTAACATCAGATGAATAAATAAAATCAGCTGGATTTACTAACATCAACAGTTTGTTTAGAGCTGGTTCCTCAGTCAGGACTGACGTCTTTAACTGGTGACCAGTAAACATTAATGGAGTCATTTTACAGGAACATGTAGGCCAACACTTCGGGGGGGGGGGGGGGTCGCTTAGGAGCAGCTGTCCAGCAGCTGCTGTCCACTGGTGTCCACTGGTGTCCTACAGGTGTCTTGCTGGTGTCCCACTGATGTCCCACAGGTGTCCTAATGATGTCCCACTGGTGTCCTACAGGTGTCCCATTGATGTCCCACTGGTGTCCTACAGGTGTCCCACAGGTGTCCTGCTGGTGTCCCACTGATGTCCCACTGGCATCCTACAGGTGTCCCACAGGTGTCTTGCTGGTGTCCCACTGATGTCCCACTGGTGTCCTACAGGTGTCACATTGATGTCCCGCTGGTGTCCTACAGGTGTCCCATTGATGTCCCACTGGTGTCCTACAGGTGTCCCACAGGTGTCCTGCTGGTGTCCCACTGATGTCCCACTGGTGTCCTACAGGTGTCCTAATGATGTCCCACTGGTGTCCTACAGGTGTCACATTGATGTCCCGCTGGTGTCCTACAGGTGTCCTATTGATGTCCCACTAGTGTCCTACAGGTGTCCCACAGGTGTCCCGCTAGTGTCCCACTGGTGTCCTACAGGTATCCCATAGATGTCCCGGTGGTGTCCCATAGGTGTCCTACAGGTGTCCCACTGCACTGATGTCTCACTGGTGTCCTACAGGTGTCCCATTGATGTCCCACAGGTGTCCTACAGGTGTCCCATAGGTGTCCTATAGGTGTCCCACTGATGTCCCACAGGTGCCCTACAGGTGTCCCACTGGTGTCCCGCTGGTGTCCTACTGATGTCCCACAGGTGTTTCACAGGTGTCCCACAGGTTTCTTAGTTGTACAGGTGTCCTACAGATGTCCCACTGGTGTCCCATTGGTGTCCTACTGATGTCTCACAGGTGTTTCACAGGTGTCTTACATGTTTCTTAGTTGTACAGGTGTCCTACAGTTGTCCCACTGGTGTCCTACTGATGTCCCACAGGTGTTTCACAGGTTTCCCCACAGGTTTCTTAGTTGTACAGGTGACCTACAGATGTCCCACTGGTGTCCCATTGGTGTCCTACTGATGTCTCACAGGTGTTTCACAGGTGTCTTACATGTTTCTTAGTTGTACAGGTGTCCCACAGGTTTTTTAGTTTTACAGGTGTCCTACTGATGTCCCACAGGTGTTTCACAGGTGTCCCACAGATGTCCTACAAGTTTATTAGTTGTACAGGTGTCCTACAGTTGTCCCACTGGTTTCCTACTGATGTCCCACAGGTGTTTCACAGGTGTCCTACAGTTGTCCCACTGGTTTCCTACTGATGTCCCACAGGTGTTTCACAGGTGCCCTACAGGTATCCCATAGATGTCCCGGTGGTGTCCCATAGTTGTCCTACAGGTGTCCCACTGATGTCCCACTGGTGTCCTACAGGTGTCCCATTGATGTCCCACAGGTGTCCTACAGGTGTCCCACTGATGTCCCATAGGTGCCCTCCAGGTGTCCCACTGATGTCCCGCTGGTGTCCTACTGATGTCCCACAGGTGTTTCACAGGTTTCCCACAGGTTTCTTAGTTGTACAGGTGTCCTACAAATGTCCCACTGATGTCCCATTGGTGTCCTACTGATGTCTCACAGGTGTTTCACAGGTGTCCCACAGGTTTCTTAGTTGTACAGGTCTACTACAGTTGTCCCACTGGTGTTGCACAGGTGTCTTGCTGATGTCCCACAGGTGTTTCACAGGTGTCCTACAGGTGTCCTACAGGTTTCTTAGTTGTACAGGTGTCCTACAGTTGTCCCACTGGTGTCCTACTGATGTCCCACAGGTGTTTCACAGGTGTCCTACAGGTGTCCTACAGGTGTCCTACAGGTGTGAGGAACACCTGGACCTGACTGGTGCATCCTGAAGCCCTGAACCAGAGTCCATCAGCACGTGTCTCTCGTTCCAGGACAGTTCCAGTAAGAGCCTCAGTCTGACGGGAACCCGGTCTGACCCGGACCCCGACCCGACCCGACCACAGAGGCTGATTCAGAAAACACATGTGGACCGGTGCGAACGTCTTGATGAGGTATTTGGAAACGGCCATCAGGAGTCGACCGCCGCGTGATGGACGCTCCCTCTGAATGACCTCGTCCCGCCGGTCCAGCGGCGTCCCGCTATGATCTGTGGACTATCGCTGATAACTCTGCTTGTTGAAAAGCTTTGCGTAAGTGGATAAAAAAGTCCCAGAGAGGGCTATCAGATGTCCTCTGGAAACCAGACCTCCGTTTTTTTCATGCAACACTTAATCCCTTCCTTCCATCGTGAAGCTAATGCGTGCAGTTTTTATCTCAGGAAACACATCAGAACCGCCGTGATTTGTGACCCGGTGATTTAAAGTGCAGAACGGAGTCCATAAAATACCTGGTACTTTCCTAAAAAAAAAACCCCCGCTTCCAAAAACACTTGGGGGGGCTGCGTCAAATATGAATAAAAGATGAATGTAGTTCTTTTTAAATTGTTTCAAATCTCTGTAAATACACCAGCTGGAAGCCGCTCCATTAATCCTGGTTGTATAACAGCGTAATAAAAATCATCTGGTCGTTAGTATCAGGAAACCGGAGCCCAACAACAGCTCTGAACTTTGTTCAGCGTCAGGGTTTTCTCTCTTAACAGAAAGAGAAGGATTATATATATATATATATATTCCCTCAGCCCCCCCCCCCCCCCCCCCCCCCCCAGCTCCACAACCGAACCAAACCGGCGTGGAACATCAGAAACCTGCAGGAAGGACTCAGGTCACCCCCCTGATGTCGTTCCCCCTTCTGGCATAAACACACCTGGATACCTTTGTGGAGGTGTTCTGACCAGATAACTGACACTAATACAACAATACTAAAATTAATTACAAATAAGATCAGATATTCTACTGATGTCCTCTGATGAGATGATTTTTTTATTTTTTTTTTTAAAAATGGGATTAAAACTGTTAAAAGTAAACAGACAATAAAAGCAACAAAATGGCTGGAAGGTAAAATAAAACTGTTTCAGCTGCAGATGCATCAGCCAAACAATCGATTTGGTTTCTGTGCGGCGGCGACCGTAAACACCCCCCCCACCCCCCACACCTCCACCCCCCCCCCCCCCCCCCCCCCGGTGTTATGAGGCTGAATTCTTAAGCTTCAGATAAACAGTCGTCTGTGATGCATTTGCTGCTTTCAGGCCTGCAGAGCTGTAAGGCCTCATCACCCCGCCCCCCCCCCCTTAATGCAAGGTAATCACATGTGTGTCACTTCCACCCACTGACAGGCCAATCTGCCCCCCCCCCCCCCACCACCCCCCACCACCATCACACTCCTCACTAGAAAAACATCCTTTTCACTGCGTTTTTCTGCTTTTTTTGGGTTTTCTTTTCTCTCCCGTGGCGCCGCTGATGGACACCCGGCGAGCCGACGTGACACTGATGGTGGGGGAGGGGCCGTCATTTCCATGAGTAAAATATCAGCTGCTGTCAGAGCTGTCACTGCCCCCCCCCCCCCCCCCACAAACACACGGGTCTCCTCTTCTTTCTCTGAGTGCTAAAAGGATGTGAGCAGAAAAAGACTCTGTTCACATAAGTGGACCTGCAGGGTCTCTGCTGGGGGGGGGGGGGGGGGGGGGGTGCAGGTCCCTCTCTCCTGGTCCGTGTTTCTAGGTGCACCTGCACATATGTACAGCACCACCAGAACCCTTACTATCACACAGCTCTTTCACAGAAGGGTTCTGGGAGCAGAACCAAAAACATCAAGAAAGACAACCAGGAACCAGAACCATCCAGTAACAGCACCAGAAAACCAAACTGTCTGCTGCGAGGGCAGCACCAGGAAGAAACCAGTACCAGAATGGTTTGGTTCAAGTACCGAAGGAGGCTGGTGTGAAAAGGGGGGTTGTGTATGTAGTCAGTTCTACCTGGTTAAATAATCCACTTCCTGCTGACAGGATCCATTCAGATTTTTTGGTGAGGTGGTGATGTGATGATGATGGTGATGATGGTGATGGTGATGATGTGATGATGATGTGATGATGTGTGATGGTGGATGGTGTGCTGCTGGTGCGGGGGCTGGTGTGCTGATGGTGATGGTGGTGATGGTGGTGATGTGGCCGCACGGTGGCTTAGTGGTTAGCCACTGTTGCTCACAGCTAGAAGGTTCCTGGTTCGAACCTCGGCAGGGGCCTTTCTGTGTTGGAGTTTGCATGTTCTCCCCGTGCTTGCGTGGGTTTTCCTCCGGGGTTTTCCTCCCACAGTCCAAAAGACATGTATGTTAGGTTAAGGATCATTCCTCTCACTTGGAATTTTCTTCACTGGCAATTAACCATCCTGCCCAGGGACTACAGTTGCAAATTAGCTAATCAGCTATAAACTGGCGCATTTACAGAAATGTTCATCAATGTGCATTGTCCCTGAACAAATAAACTTACAACTTACAACTTATGATGGGGTGATGTGGTGTGATGTGATGATGGTGGTGATGATGATGGTGGTGATGATGGTGATGTGTGATGGTGGTGATGATGGGGGTGATGTGGTGTGATGATGTGCTTGGTGCTGGGTGGTGGTGGTGGTGATGCTGTGTGTGGTGTGCTGGGTGCTGGTGGTTGGTGGTGGTGGTGAGGATGGTGCTGTGGTGGGTGGTGATGATGGTGTGTTGTTGCTGGTGGTGTGGTTGTGCTGGGTTGTTGGTGGGGGTGATGTTGGTTGTGGTGGGTGGTGTGGTGATGGTGTGATGATGGTGATGTAGTGTGGTGGTGGTGGTTTGGGGTGTGTGTGGGGTGGTGCGGGTGTGGTGTGGTGTGGGGCGGTGGTGGTGGTGCGTTGTGGTGTGGGGGAGGCTGGTGTGGGGGTGAGTGGTGGGGGGGTGTGTTGGTTGATGGGGTTGGTTGCTGGTGCTGGTGGTGCGGTGGATGTGTTCTTTGCTGCTGCTGGTGGTTGCTGGTGGGGTGTGCTGGAGTGGTGGTGAGGAGTGTTGGTGCTTGGGGTGGTGTATGGTGGTGGGCTGGTGGTTGGTCTGATGGTGCTTGATGGTGTGGTCTGGGATGGTGGTGCTTGGGTGACGGTTGATGGTGGTGTTCTGGTGGTGGGTCTGTGCGTATGGGGTGTGGTGGTGATTGTTCTGGTGTGGTGATGTATGGTGTGGTGTGGCTGTGATGATGTGGGATGGTGATGGTGGGGTCTGGGGGGTGGGGTGGTTTTGGTGGGGATGGTGGGGGGATATGTGGGTTTTGTGATGGGGGTCTGGTGTGGTGAGCTGGTTGGTGGTGCTCGGGGGTGGTGGTTGCTGGTGGTGGTGGTGGATGGTGGTGATGGTGGTGATGGTGGTGATGGTGATGGTGGTGGTGGTTGGTGATGATGGTGATGGTGGTGGTGGTGGTTGGTGATGGGTGGTGGTGGTGGTGGTGGTGATGATGGTGATGGTGGTGGTGATGATGGTGATGGTGGTGATGATGATGATGCGGGTGATGGTCGCGATGGTGGTGGTGGTAATGGTGGTGGTGATGGTGGTTATGGTGATGATGGTGGTGGATGGTGGTGGTGATGGTGGTGATGGTGGTGTGATGTGATATGAAGGTTTTCATGTTCAATTACGTTTTTTTTATGGGTTCTACAGGTTTCTGGTTCTGCTTGTTTCTGTTCTAGAGGTTTCTGGACTGGAGCTCCAAGTCTTTGGTCCCCCGAGTCCCCCACCTCCCTCCAAGTCCTGGACAGTAATAACAAATGGTTTTTGCTGGTGAACAACCTTCTAGGAGGAGGTTATTTTCAGAACCATGGTTGGGATCATGTTCCCTGTCAGATGGATTTACATCTTCAGAAATCCTGATTCCTTCATTTTAATCCTCGACTGGATCTGAGAAAACTGTCATTAATTACTGCAATTATTTATTTTTTCGTTTTTTAATGTTAGGATGAAAATAGAAATCATAAGGAAATAATTAGTACATTAAATGAAATTATTTATAAAAATAAAAGTGATTAGTTATCTACAGTAAAAAAGTAAAAATAAATAACAGAAAAATAAAAAAAAACAAAAATGATAAAAGTAATTTAA
>JAGFBZ010000796.1:10000-50000 GCA_018398805.1 Hirundichthys speculiger | reverse complement strand
AGGTCCCTGGTCTGGATCCATCTGGATCCAGGTCCTGGTCCGTCGTGGATCCATGGTCCTGGTCCCAGGTGGATCCAGGTCCTGGTCCTGGTCCCGGTCTCCAGGTCCTCCAGGTCCTGGTCAGGTGGATCCAGGTCCTGGTCCCAGCTGGATCCAGACCCTGGTCCTATCTGGATCCAGGTCCTGGTCCCAGGTGGATCCAGGTCCTATCTGGATCCAGGTCCTGGTCCTATCTGGGTCCAGGTCCTGGTCCTATCTGGATCCAGGTCCTGGTCCTGTGGATCCAGGTCCTGGTCCTATCTGGATCCAGGTCCTGGTCCTGGATCCAGGTCCTGGTCCCAGGTGGATCCAGGTCCTGGTCCTATCTGGATCCAGGTCCTGGTCCCAGGTGGATCCAGGTCCTGGTCCTATCTGGATCCAGGTCCTGGTCCCAGGTGGATCCAGGTCCTGGTCCTATCTGGATCCAGGTCCTGGTCCTATCTGGATCCAGGTCCTGGTCCCAGGTGGATCCAGGTCCTGGTCCTATGGTCCAGTCTGGTCCCTGGTCCAGGTCCTGGTCCTGGATCCAGGTCCCTGTTGTCATGGTCTGGATCTGGTCAGGTCCTGGTCCTATCTGGATCCAGGTCCTGGTCCTGTCTGGATCCAGGTCCTGGTCCCAGCTGGATCCAGGTCCTGGTCCTGTCTGGATCCAGGTCCTGGTCCCAGGTGGATCCAGGTCCTGGTCCTATCTGGATCTGGTCCTGGTCCTATCTGGATCCAGGTCCTAGTCCTGTCTGGATCCAGGTCCTGGTCCCCTGGATCCAGGTCCTCAGGTCCTGGTCCTGATCCCCTGGATCCAGGTCCGGTCCTATCTGGATCCTGGTCCTGGATCCAGGTCCTGGTCCCAGGTGGATCCAGGCCCTGGTCCTATCTGCATCCAGGCCCTGGTCCTATCTGGATCCAGGTCCTGGTGCTACCTGGATCCAGGTCCTGGTCCTATCTGGATCCAGGTCCTGGTCCCAGGTGGTTCCTGGTCCTGGTCCCAGGTGGTTCCTGGTCTCGTGTCAGCAGTCGTAGCTCTGATGACTACTGGGGCAGGTTTCCATCAGACTGGAGTTTTCCCGCCACCCGCAGAGCTTCCTGAAACGTACCTGAGACCCCCCAGCGTTCCTGGACCTGGCTGCCTGGACGCGTCTGTTTACGAGCAGAATAAAAGCTGAAATCACCTCCTCGTGAGCCAAATCAAATGTTTCTCTGGACAGCTTCACGTGTTTACGTCACCTGCTCCGGCGGGTTATTGTTCCCGGGGTTTCTGCCGCTTTACGACGCCTCTCTGGACCTGTGATGTCATCAGACCCAGGAGCCGCTCCAGCAACACCTCGTTAGCCGCTCAGCTACAGTAGCGCTGCTGTTGCCCCCCCCACCCACCTCCAAATGCCCGCTGGGTGACGCACACAGACCCCCCCCCCCCCCCCCGCCCCCCTCAGAGTCCCCCGCCACCTACATATGGAATTACACACAGCAAGTGCAAATGAGGTTAGTGAATAAAATCCAGAGTCTGTGACTGTCAGGAGGGATTAGAGCGGGATTTGAACCGCCGTAAAAACATCACAACCCCATTAAACAAGGACACCAGAGGGGGGGGGGGGGGGGATCAAGAGTTGCTACCCCCTGGGTAGTGGTGCAGCGGTTAGGGCAGGCGGCTCTAGTCCTGGACGCAGCCGTCGCAGGTTCAACACCCGGATGACTCTTCGCTGCACGTCATCTTTCTCTACGGATAAAAGCCACGAGTGCTGAAAAAAAGAGTTCAGATTTGTAGAAGTAAAATCCAGGACTCAGACTCAAGTCTGACTTTGAGCTGCAACTTTAAGGGTTTTGAAACAACTGTCAGCATATACAGTGTATATTACTGGATGGAAACCTTTCTAGATATGATCATTCCTACATTCAATTCAGTTTTTTATTTGTATAGCGTCTGTTACAATGACAATTGTCTCCAGGCGCTTTACAGAGACCCAGAGAATCCCACGGAAAAGCTCCGTCTCTAGTTCCATGTCTAGTCTCTAGTTCTATCACTAGTTCCAGCGTCCAGCTCCGTCTCTAGTTCCTGTCTAGTCTCTAGTTCTAGTTGTCATAGTTCTCAGTTCCAGCGTCAGTCTCCGTCTCTAGTTCCATGTCAAGTCTCTAGTTCCATGTCTAGTCTCTAGTCCCATGTCTAGTCTCTAGTTCCATGTCTAGTCTCTAGTTCCATGTCTAGTCTCTAGTTATCACTAGTTCCAGCGTCCAGGTCTCTAGTTCTCTAGTTCCATGTCTAGTCTCTCTAGTTCCATCCAGTTCCAGTGTCCAGCTCTCTGTCTCCAGTTCATGTCTGTCTCTAGTTCTATCAGGTTCCAGTATCCTAGTCCTCTAGTCTCTAGTTCCTCTCCCCATAGTTCTAGCTGTCTAGTTCCATGTCTAGTCTCTAGTTCAGTTCCAGTGTCCAGGTCTGTTCTCTAGTTCCATTCGTCCAGCTCCTCTCTAGTTCTCAGTCTAGTCTCTAGTTCCATCACTAGTTCCATACTCCATGTCTAGTCTCTAGTCCATGTCTAGTCTAGTTCCATGTCAGTCATCTGTCCAGTCCTCTAGTTTGTCTCCAGTTCCAGCTAGTTCTCTAGTCTCTATTCCATCATGTTCAGCATCCAGTCTAGTTCCTGTCTAGACTCTAGTTCCATGTCTAGTCTCTAGTTCCATCCACTAGTTCCAGTGTCCAGCTTGTCCTCTAGTTCTGTTCTAGTCTCTAGTTCCATGTCTAGTCTCTAGTTCCATCACTAGTTCCAGCGTCCAGCTCCGTCTCTAGTTCCATGCTAGTCTACTTAGTTCTAGTCTCTAGTCCTCTAGTTCCAGGTCATCTAGTTTCTAGTAGTCCTAGTCTCTAGTCTCTAGTCTAGTCCTAGTCTCTAGTTCCTATAGTGTCCAGTCTCAGTCCATCCTAGTTCCAGTGTCCATGCTCTGTCTCTAGTTCCAGTGTCTAGTTCCTCTAGTCCAGTTCTGTCTCTAGTTCCATCCCTAGTCTTCCAGTCTCTAGTTCCAGTTCCAGCTTGTCTCTAGTTCCGTGTCAGACTCTAGTTCCATCACTAGTTCCAGCGTCCAGCTCTGTTCTAGTTCCGTGTATAGTCTCTAGTCCATCACTAGTTCCAGTGTCCAGCTCTAGTCTCTAGTTCTCTAGTGTCTAGTCTCTAGTTCCATGTCTAGTCCTAGTTTCCTATCACAGTTCCAGCGTCCAGCGTCCAGTCTCTAGTTCCGTGTCTAGTCTCTAGTTCCATCACTAGTTTCCGTTCCATCACTCCAGCTCATCACTAGTTCCACGTGTCCTAGTCCTAGTCTCTAGTTCCATCACTAGTTCCAGCGTCCAGCTTGTTCTAGTTCTAGTCTCTAGTTCCATCACTAGTCCAGTTCCAGTTCCTCTGTCTCTAGTTCCATGACTCTAGTCTCTAGTTCCCATCACTAGTTCCAGCATCCAGCTCTGCTCTAGTTCCATGTCTAGTCTAGTTCTAGTTCCTCCACTCTAGTTCCACTAGTTCCAGTCTGTCTCAGTCCGTCTCCAGCTCCACGTCTCTAGTTCCATGTCTAGTCTCTAGTTCCATCACTAGTTCCAGTTCCAGCTCTGTCTCTAGTTCCGTCTCCAGTCTCTAGGTCATGTCTAGTCTAGTTCCATCAGTTCCTGTCAGCTCTGTCTCTAGTTCCGTGTCTAGTCTCTAGTTTCCTAGTCCACTAGTTCCAGCTAGTCTCCAGTCCAGTCTCTAGTTCCATGTCTAGTCTCTAGTTCCATCACTAGTTCCAGCGTCCAGCTCTGTCCTCTAGTTCATGTCTAGTCTCTAGTTCTCACTAGTTGTCCTCCTAGTTAGTGCTCTGTCTCTAGTTCCAGTCTAGTCTCTAGTTCCATCACTAGTTCCAGTCATCCAGCTAGTCTCTAGTTCCATGTCTAGTCTCTCTAGTTCCATCACTAGTTCCAGTCTCTATCCAGCTCCTAGTCTCCTCACTAGTTCAGCGTCTGTCTAGTCTCTCTAGTTCCATAGTCTAGTCTCTAGTTCCATCACTAGTTCCAGCATCCAGTCTCTAGTTCCGTGTCTAGTCTCTAGTCCATGTCTAGTCTCTAGTTCTCTATTTCCAGCGTCCAGCTCCTGTCTCTAGTTCCAGTGTCCAGCTTAGTCTCTAGTTCCATGTTCCAGTCTCTAGTTCCATCACTAGTTCCAGGTCCAGCTCTGTCTCTAGTTTCTCTAGTTCTAGCTCTAGTTCCAGTTCCTAGTCAGCTCCGTCTCCTAGTTCCTAGTGTCCAGTGTCTCTAGTTAGTCTCTCTAGTTCCATCACTATTCCAGCGTCCAGCTCTGTTCTAGTTCCGTGTCTAGTCTCTAGTTCAATCACTCCAGTTCCAGTGTCCAGCTCTGTCTCTAGTTCCGTGTCTAGTCTCTAGTCCAGTTCTAGTCTAGTCTCTTCCATCACTAGTTCCAGCGTCCAGCTCCGTCTCCAGTTCCAGTGTCCAGCTTTGTCTCTAGTTTCCGTGTCTCTCTAGTTCCAGTTCCATCACTAGTTCCAGCGTCCAGCTCTCTAGTTCCGTCTGTCTAGGCTCTAGTTCCATCACTAGTTCCAGTGTCCAGCTCTGTCTCTAGTGTCCTCTGTCTAGTCCTCTAGTTCCATCACTAGTTCCAGCGTCCAGCTGTTTTCTAGTTCCTAGTCTCTAGTTTCCATCACTAGTTCCAGTGTCCAGCTCTGTCTCTAGTTCCAGTGTCTAGACTCTAGTTCCATCACTAGTTCCAGCGTTCCAGCTCTGTTTCTATTCCGTGTCTAGTCTCTAGTTTCCTATCACTAGTTGTCCAGTGTCCAGCTCTGTCTCTAGTTCCGTGTCTAGTCTCTAGTTCCATCACTAGTTCCAGCGTCCAGCTCCGTCTCTCCAGTTCCAGTGTCTAGTTTCTAGTTCCGTGTCTAGTCTCTAGTTCCATCACAGTGTCCAGTTCCTAGTCTAGCTAGTTCCAGCCGTCCAGCTCAGCTGTCTCTAGTTCCGTGTCTAGTCTCTAGTTTCCATCACTAGTTCCAGCGTCCAGCTCTGTTTCAGTTCCTGTCTAGTCTCTAGTCATCACTAGTTCCAGTGTCCAGCTCTGTCTCTAGTTCTCTAGTGTCGTCTAGTCCCATCTAGTTCCCCCTCCAGAGTCTTTCTCTAGTTCCATCACTCCAGTTCAGCGTCCAGCTTGTTCTAGTTCCGTTGCTAGTCTCTAGTTCCATCACTAGTTCCAGTGTCCAGCTCTGTCTCTAGTTCCATGTCTAGACTCTAGTTCCATCACTAGTTCCAGTGTCCAGCTCTGTTCTCTAGTTCCGTGTCTAGTCTCTAGTTCCATCACTAGTTCCAGTGTCCAGCTCTGTCTCTAGTTCCATGTCTAGTCTCTAGTTCCATCACTAGTTCCAGCGTCCAGCTCTGTTTCTAGTTCTGTGTCTAGTCTCTAGTTCCATCACTAGTTCCAGTGTCCAGCTCTGTCTCTAGTTCCGTGTCTAGACTCTAGTTCCATGTCTAGTCTCTAGTTCCATCACTAGTTCCAGCGTCCAGCTCCGTCTCCAGTTCCAGTGTCCAGCTTTGTCTCTAGTTCCGTGTCTAGACTCTAGTTCCATCACTAGTTCCAGCGTCCAGCTCTGTTTCTAGTTCCGTGTCTAGTCTCTAGTTTCCATCACTAGTTCCAGTGTCCAGCTCTGTCTCTAGTTCCATGTCTAGACTCTAGTTCCATCACTAGTTCCAGTGTCCAGCTCCATCTCTAGTCTCTAGTTCCATGTCTAGTCTCTAGTTCCATGTCTAGTCTCTAGTTCCATCACTAGTTCCAGCGTCCAGCTCCGTCTCTAGTTCCGTGTCTAGTCTCTAGTTCCATGTCTAGTCTCTAGTTCCATCACTAGTTCCAGCGTCCAGCTCTGTCTCTAGTTCCGTGTCTAGTCTCTAGTTCCATCACTAGTTCCAGCGTCCAGCTCTGTCTCTAGTTCCGTGTCTAGTCTCTAGTTCCATCACTAGTTCCAGTGTCCAGCTCCGTCAGTCTCCAGTTTCAGCTGTCTTTAGTCTCTAGTTCCATGTCTAGTCTCTAGTTCCATCACTAGTTCCAGCGTCCAGCTCTGTCTCTAGTTCCGTGTCTAGTCTCTAGTTCCATCACTAGTTCCAGCGTCCAGCTCCGTCTCTAGTTCCATGTCTAGTCTCTAGTTCCATCACTAGTTCCAGTGTCCAGCTCTGTCTCTAGTTCCGTGTCTAGACTCTAGTTCCATCACTAGTTCCAGTGTCCAGCTCTGTCTCTAGTTCCATGTCTAGTCTCTAGTTCCATCACTAGTTCCAGCGTCCAGCTCTGTTTCTAGTTCTGTGTCTAGTCTCTAGTTCCATCACTAGTTCCAGTGTCCAGCTCTGTCTCTAGTTCCGTGTCTAGACTCTAGTTCCATGTCTAGTCTCTAGTTCCATCACTAGTTCCAGCGTCCAGCTCCGTCTCCAGTTCCAGTGTCCAGCTTTGTCTCTAGTTCCGTGTCTAGACTCTAGTTCCATCACTAGTTCCAGCGTCCAGCTCTGTTTCTAGTTCCGTGTCTAGTCTCTAGTTCCATCACTAGTTCCAGTGTCCAGCTCTGTCTCTAGTTCCATGTCTAGACTCTAGTTCCATCACTAGTTCCAGTGTCCAGCTCCATCTCTAGTCTCTAGTTCCATGTCTAGTCTCTAGTTCCATGTCTAGTCTCTAGTTCCATCACTAGTTCCAGCGTCCAGCTCCGTCTCTAGTTCCGTGTCTAATCTCTAGTTCCATGTCTAGTCTCTAGTTCCATCACTAGTTCCAGCGTCCAGCTCTGTCTCTAGTTCCGTGTCTAGTCTCTAGTTCCATCACTAGTTCCAGTGTCCAGCTCTGTCTCTAGTTCCGTGTCTAGTCTCTAGTTCTGGCCCAGTTCTGTAGTTCCGGGTCTGGTTCATTAGGGGTCCTGAATCACGCACAGATGTTTTTAATATCATAAAGTTCCTTTCTTGTCCAGGAACCTTTCACCTTTATATAATCAAGACATTGAGTCATGAAATCATGAATCTCACAAAATTGTAACTTTGTCATTAATTCTCATTAATTCTCATTAATTGTCATTAATTGCTGCTCTTTGTTGTTAAATCTTGACATTTGCGGAACTTTACATTTTCATTGTAAAAATCACAAATGGTTATTGTAAAGTTGTATCTGGTGTCAGACGGCTGCTTCTGAAGGTGAAAGGTGTCCAATCACAGGTCTAGAGGGGGAGGAGCTTGTGCTCCACCTGGAGTCTACCTGTGCAGGTGTTTGCTACCTGAGACCAGGGTCTTCCAGTTAAATGTCATTGGTCTCACCTGGATAATGACGGTCAAAATCCCTGGCTCCACCCATTTTACCCAGGATGCATTGGAGACTCGAGACCGGAAAGTATCCCAGAATGCATTTGGATCAACCAGCAGCAGTGACGGATCAGGACAGAGTAACAAAAATAAGGGAATGTAGTTTTGTAACAATGTAGTTTTGAGACATTTTCATGAGATGATATTATTCTTTTAACTTCAAATTAGTTCTTAATTGATCTAGATAGAGACCATTTAAAGAAATCCCTCTGACGCCTTCGGATCCCAGAACCATATTTAGAGGAAACCAGTAGAAACACCTCAGACCCACTGTAAGGCACGGCGGTGGAGGCGTGATGGTCTGGGGACCACGGACTCCTCTGTAGGCAGCTGAGTCCATCTGTCTGGCAGACGGGAAACCTGCTGCTGGAAGGGGGCGGGGCTTAGCTTCACCTGGTGGGGTGTTGGTCAGGGTGTCATCTAGAGGTGGGCGGATCGATCCAAATATCGATAATATCGAAACCATCGCTGGTATCGATATAGAGCGATACTCGTGTAAAAATGTAGCTCTAGTCTCAACATCTCAGTGAAATCTGACCCGGTTCAGTCCAGAGTGGAGCGTTGATTTGGACCGTTTATGCTCCATCATCAGCAGGCAGCGTCTCAGCTTTCGGGGTTTGATGAAGGCCGGGGACGCTCCACAATCCAGCAGCTGTGGGTTTACTGGGATTACTGGGATTACTGGGTCTGAAAGCATCCAGCTGACAGCCACCACCAGAAACCTGATCCAGATCCAGATCCAGATCCAGCTAACGCTCCTCACCGACTAACATGGTTTCTGCTGGAAAACGTGATGAGCTGGATGGAGAACAGAGACAGAGTTCAGCAGAGCTGCTGGACCAGGACCAGGACCAGGACCAGGACCAGGACCAGGACCAGGACCAGGACCAGGACCAGGACCAGGACCAGGACCAGGACCAGGACCAGGACCAGGACCAGGACCAGGACCAGGACCAGGACCAGGACCAGGACCAGGACCAGGACCAGGACCAGGACCAGGACCAGTATCAGGACCAGGACCAACACCAGGACCAGGACCAGGACCAGGACCAACACCAGGACCAACACCAGGACCAGCACCAGGACCAACACCAGGACCAGGACCAGGACCAGGACCAGGACCAGGACCAGGACCAACACCAGGACCAACACCAGGACCAGCACCAGGACCAACACCAGGACCAGGACCAGGACCAGACCAGGACCACACCAGGACCAACCAGGACCAACACCAGGACCAACACCAGGACCAGGACCAGGACCAGGACCAGGACCAGGACCAGGACCAGACCAGGACCAGGACCAGTATCAGGACCAGGACCAACACCAGGACCAGGACCAGGACCAGGACCAACACCAGGACCAACCACCAGGACCAGGACCACCTGACCACCGGACCAGGACCAGGACCATGACCAGGACAGGACCAGGACCAGGACCAGGACCACCAACAGGACCAGGACCAGGACCACCAGACCAGGACCAACCACCAGGACCAGGACCAGGACCAGGACCAGGACCAGGACCAACACCAGGACCCCAGGACAGACCAACACCAACCAGGACCAGGACCCCAGGACCAACCAGGACCACACCAGGACCAGGACCAGCCAGACCAAACCAGGACCAACCAGGACCCAGGACCAGGGACCAGGACCAGGGACCACCAACCAGGACCAGGACCACCACCAGGACCAACCAGGGACCACCACCAGGACCAACACCAGGACCAGGACCAGGACCAGGACCAGGACCAGGACCAGGACACCAGGACCAACACCAGGACCAACACCAGCCACCACCAGGACCAACCAGGACCAGGACCAGGACCAGGACCAGGACCAGGACAGGACCAGGACCAGGACCACCAGGACACCAGGACCAGGACCAGGACCAGACCAGGACCAGGACCAACCAGGACCAGGACCAGGACCCCAGGACCAGGACCAGGACCAGGACCAACACCAGGACCAACCCAACCAGGACCAACACCAGGACCAACCACCAGGACCAGCACCCGGACCAGGACAGGGACCAGGACCAGGACCAGGACCAGGGACCAGGACCAGGACCAGGACCAGGACCAGGACACAGTATCAGGACCAGGACCACCACACCAGGACCAGGACCAGGACCAGGACCAGGACCAGGACCAGGACCAGGACCAACACCAGGACCAACACCAGGACCAGCACCAGGACCAACACCAGGACCAGGACCAGGGACCAGGACCAGGACAGGCAGACCAGGACCAGGACCAGACCAGGACAACCAGGACAGGACCAGGACCAGGACCAACCATGACCAGGACCAGGACCAGGACCAGGACCAGGACCAGGACCAGGACCAGGACCAGGACCAGGACCAGGACCAGGACCACCAGGACCAGGACCAGGACCAGGACCAGGACACCAGGACCACGACCAGGACCAGGACCAAGACCAGGACCAGGACCAGGACCAGGACCAAGACCAGGACCAACCAGGACCAAGACCAGGACCAGGACCAGGACCAGGACCAGGACCAGGACCAGGACCAGGACCAGGACCAGGACCAGGACCAGGACCAGGACCAGACCAGGACCAGGACCAGGACCAGGACCAGACCAGGACCAGGACCAGGACCAGGACCAGGAACCAGGACCAGGACCAGGACCAACACCAGGACCAGGACACAGGACCAGGGACCACCAGGACCAACCAGGACCAGGACCAGGACCAGGACCAGGACCAGGACCAGGACCAGGACCAGGACCAGGACCAGGACCAGGACCAGGACCAGGACCACACCAGGACCAGGACCAGGACCAGGACCCCAGGACCAGGACCAGGACCAGGACCAGGACCAGGACCAGGACCAGGACCAGGGACCAGGACAGGACCAGGACCAGACCAGGACCAGGACCAGGACCAGACCAGACCAGGACCAGGACCAGGACCAGACCAGACCAGGACCAGGACCAGGACCAGGACCAGGACCAGGACCAGGACCAGGACCAGGACCAGGACCAGACCAGGACCAGGACCAGGACCAGGACCAGGACCAGGACCAGGACCAGGACCAGGACCAGGGACCAGGACCAGGACCAGGACCAACACCAGGACCAGGACCCAGACAACACCAACACCAGGACCAACACCAGGACCAGGACCAGGACCAGGACCAGGACCAGGACCAGGACCAGGACCAGGACCAGGACCAGGACCAGGACCAGGACCAGGACCAGGACCAGGACCAGGACCAGGACCAGGACCACACCAGGACCAGGACCAGGACCAGGACCAGGACAGGACCAGGACCCAGGACCAGGACCAGGACCAGGACCAGGACCAGGCCAGGACCACCAGGACCAGGACCAGGACCAGGACCAGGACAACCAGGACCAGGACCAGGACCAGGACCAACACCAGGACCAGGACCAGGACCAGGACCAGGACCAGGACCAGGACCAGGACCAGGACCAGGACCAGGACCAGGACCAGGACCAGGACCAGGACCAGGACCAGGACCAGGACCAGGACCAGGACCAGGACCAACACCAGGACCAGGACCAGGACCAGGACCAGGACCAGGACCAGGACCAGGACCAGGACCAGTACCAGGACCACCAGGACCAGGAACCAGGACCAGGACCAGGACCACCAGGACCAGGACCAGGACCAGGACCAGGACCAGGACCAGGACCAGGACCAGGTCCAGGACCAGGACCAGGACCAGGACCAGGACCAGGACCACCACGAGGACCAGGACCAGGACCAGGACCAGGACCAGGACCAGGACCAGGACCAGGACCAGGACCAGGACCAGGACCAGGACCAGGACCAGGACCAGGACCAGGACCAGGACCAGGAACCAGGACCAGGACCACCAGGACCAGGACCAGGACCAGGACCAGGACCAGGACCAGGACCAGGACCAGGACCAGGACCAGGACCAGGACCAGGACCAGACCAGGACCAGGACCAGGGACCAGACCAGGACCAGGACCCAGGACCAGGACCAGGACCAGGACCAGGACCAGGACCAGGACCAGGACCAGGACCAGGACCAGGACCAGGACCAGGACCAGGACCAGGACCAGGACCAGGACCAGGACCAGGACCAGGACCAGGACCAGTACCAGGACCAGGACCAGGACCAGGACCAGGACCAGGACCAGGACCAGGACCAGGACCAGGACCAGGACCAGGACCAGGACCAGGACCAGGACCAGGACCAGGACCAGGACCAGGACCAGGACCAGGACCAGGACCAGTACCAGGACCAGGACCAGGACCAGGACCAGGACCAGGACCAGGACCAGGGCCAGGACCAGGACCAGGACCAGGACCAGGACCAGGACCAGGACCAGGACCAGGACCAGGACCAGGACCAGGACCAGGACCAGGACCAGGACCAGGACCAGGACCAGGACCAGGACCAGGACCAGGACCAGGACCAGGACCAGGACCAGGACCACCAGGACCAGGACCAAGGACCAGGACCGGGGACCCAGGACCAGGACCAGGACCAACACCAGGACCAGGACCAGGACCGGGACCAGTACCAGGACCAGGACCAGGACCAGGACCAGGACCAGGACCAGGACCAGGACCAGGACCAGGACCAGGACCAGGACAGGACCAGGACCCACCAGGACCAGGAGGACCAGGACCAGGACCAGGACCAGGACCAGGGACCAGGACCGGGACCAGGGACCACCAGGACCAGGACCAGGACCAGACCAGGGACCAGGACCAGGACCAACACCAGGACCAGGACCAGGACCAGGACCAGGACCAACACCAGGACCAGGACCAGGACCAGGACCAGGACCAACACCAACACCAGGACCAGGACCAGGACCAGTACCAACACCAGGACCAGGACCAGGACCAGGACCAGTACCAACACCAGTACCAGTACCAGGACCAGTAACAGTACCAGGACCAGGACCAAGACCAGGACCAGGACCAGGACCTGGAACAGTACCAGGACCAGGACCTGGACCTGGACCGGGACCAGGACCAGGACCAGGACCAGGACCTGGAACAGTACCAGGACCAGGACCAGGACCTGGACCTGGACCGGGACCAGGACCAGGACCAGGACCAGGACCGGGACCAGGACCAGGTATTCTCATCCTCCAGGGACCGGCACAAACATCTACATTAATAAACTCTTTTAATCCTGGTTTTGGGTTCAAATTGGTGGAGAACTTGACCAAACTTCCATGAGGTTATCACAGGTCCGGACCAGGAACCAGCTATACCGGGAACCAGCAGGACAGGGAACCAGCAAGACTGGGAACTAGAAGGACCGGGAACCAGCAAGGCTGGGAACCAGAAGGACCAGGAACCAGCAGGACCAGGAACCAGCAGGACAGGGAACCAGCAAGACTGGGAAACAACAGGACCGGGAACCAGCAGGACCAGGAACCGGCAGGACAGGGAACCAGCAGGACCGGGAACCAGCAGGACCGGGAACCAGCAACTCTGGTGATGTTTCAGCGAGGTGGACGATCTGGTGATGTTTCAGCGAGGTGGATGCTCTGGTGATGTTTCAGCGAGTTGGACGCTCTGGGGATGTTTCAGTGTGGTGGATGCTCTGGTGATGTTTCAGCGTGGTGGACGCTCTGGTGATGTTTCAGTGTGGTGGATGCTCTGGTGATGTTTCAGCGTGGTGGACGCTCTGGTGATGTTTCAGTGTGGTGGATGCTCTGGTGATGTTTCAGCGTGGTGGACGCTCTGGTGATGTTTCAGCGAGGTGGATGCTCTGGTGATGTTTCAGCGAGGTGGACGCTCTGGTGATGTTTCAGTGTGGTGGATGCTCTGGTGATGTTTCAGCGAGGTGGATGCTCTGGTGATGTTTCAGCGAGGTGGACGCTCTGGGGATGTTTCAGGGTGGTGGATGCGAACGCTCTGGTGATGTTTCAGCGAGGTGGACCCTCTGGGGATGTTTCAGCGTGGTGGATGCGGACGCTCTGGTGATGTTTCAGCATGTTGGACGCTCTGGTGATGTTTCAGTGTGGTGGACGCTCTGGTGATGTTTCAGCGAGGTGGACGCTCTGGTGATGTTTGAGCGAGGTGGACCCTCTAAGGGATGTTTCAGCGTGGTGGACGCTCTGGTGATGTTTCAGCGTGGTGGACGCTCTGGTGATGTTTCAGCGTGGTGGACGCTCTGGTGATGTTTCAGCGAGGTGGACGCTCTGGTGATGTTTCAGCGTGGTGGACGCTCTGGGGATGTTTCAGGGTGGTGGATGCGGACGCTCTGGTGATGTTTCAGCGAGGTGGACCCTCTGGGGATGTTTCAGCGTGGTGGACGCTCTGGTGATGTTTCAGCGTGGTGGACGCTCTGGTGATGTTTCAGCGAGGTGGACGCTCTGGGGATGTTTCAGTGTGGTGGATGCGGACGCTCTGGTGATGTTTCAGCGAGGTGGATGCGGACGCTCTGGTGATGTTTCAGCATGTTGGACGCTCTGGTGATGTTTCAGTGTGGTGGACGCTCTGGTGATGTTTCAGTGTGGTGGATGCGGACGCTCTGGGGATGTTTCAGCACGGTGGATGCGGACGCTCTGGTGATGTTTCAGCATGTTGGACGCTCTGGTGATGTTTCAGTGTGGTGGACGCTCTGGTGATGTTTCAGTGAGGTGGACGCTCTGATGATGTTTCAGCGAGGTGGACGCTCTGGTGATGTTTGAGCGAGGTGGACGCTCTGGTGATGTTTCAGCATGGTGGATGCGGACGCTCTGGTGATGTTTCAGCATGGTGGACGCTCTGGTGATGTTTCAGCGAGGTGGACGCTCTGGTGATGTTTCAGCGTGGTGGACGCTCTGGTGATGTTTCAGCGAGGTGGACGCTCTGGTGATGTTTCAGTGAGGTGGACGCTCTGGTGATGTTTCAGCGAGGTGGATGTGGACACACTGGTGATGTTTCAGCGTGGTGGATGTGGACGCGCTGGTGATGTTTCAGGATGGTGGACGCTCTGGTGATGTTTCAGCGTGGTGGACGCTCTGGTGATGTTTCAGCATGGTGGACGCTCTGGTTATGTTTCAGCGTGGTGGATGCGGATGCTCTGGTGATGTTTCAGCATGGTGGACACTCTGGTGATATTTCAGTGTGGTGGACGCTCTGGGGATGTTTCAGCGTGGTGGACGCTCTGGTGATGTTTCAGCGTGGTGGACGCTCTGGTGATGTTTCAGCGAGGTGGACGCTCTGGGGATGTTTCAGGGTGGTGGATGCGAACGCTCTGGTGATGTTTCAGCGAGGTGGACCCTCTGGGGATGTTTCAGCATGGTGGATGCGGACGCTCTGGTGATGTTTCAGCATGGTGGATGTGGACGCGCTGGTGATGTTTCAGGATGGTGGACGCTCTGGTGATGTTTCAGCGTGGTGGACGCTCTGGTGATGTTTCAGCATGGTGGACGCTCTGGTTATGTTTCAGCGTGGTGGATGCGGATGCTCTGGTGATGTTTCAGCATGGTGGACACTCTGGTGATATTTCAGTGTGGTGGACGCTCTGGGGATGTTTCAGCGTGGTGGAGGCTCTGGTGATGTTTCAGCGTGGTGGACGCTCTGGTGATGTTTCAGCGAGGTGGACGCTCTGGGGATGTTTCAGGGTGGTGGATGCGAACGCTCTGGTGATGTTTCAGCGAGGTGGACCCTCTGGGGATGTTTCAGCATGGTGGATGCGGACGCTCTGGTGATGTTTCAGCATGTTGGACGCTCTGGTGATGTTTCAGTGTGGTGGACGCTCTGGTGATGTTTCAGTGAGGTGGACGCTCTGGTGATGTTTCAGCGAGGTGGACGCTCTGGTGATGTGTGAGCGAGGTGGACGCTCTGGTGATGTTTCAGCATGGTGGATGCGGACGCTCTGGTGATGTTTCAGCATGGTGGACGCTCTGGTGATGTTTCTGCGTGGTGGATGCGGACGCTCTGGTGATGTTTCAGCATGGTGGACGCTCTGGTGATGTTTCAGCGTGGGGGACGCTCTGGTGATGTTTCAGTGAGGTGGACCCTCTGGTGATGTTTCAGCGTGGTGGACGCTCTGGTGATGTTTCAGCATGTTGGACGCTCTGGTGATGTTTCAGCGAGGTGGACGCTCTGGTGATGTTTCAGCATGGTGGACGCTCTGGTGATGTTTCAGGATGGTGGACCCTCTGGTGATGTTTCAGCATGGTGAACGCTCTGGTGATGTTTCCGCGAGGTGGACGCTCTGGTGATGTTTCAGCGAGGTGGACGCTCTGGTGATGTTTCAGCGTGGTGGATGCGGATGCTCTGGTGATGTTTCAGCATGGTGAACGCTCTGGTGATGTTTCCGCGTGGTGGATGCTCTGGTGATGTTTCAGAATGTTGGACGCTCTGGTGATGTTTCAGCATAGTGGATGCGGACGCTCTGGTGATGTTCCAGGATGGTGGACGCTCTGGTGATGTTTCAGCGTGGTGGATGCTCTGGTGATGTTTCAGCATGGTGGACGCTCTGGTGATGTTTCAGCGTGGTGGATGCGGATGCTCTGGTCATGTTTCAGCATGGTGGACGCTCTGGTGATGTTTCAGCGTGGTGGACGCTCTGTTGATGTTTCAGCGAGGTGGACGCTCTGGTGATGTTTCAGCAAGGTGGACACTCTGGTGATGTTTCAGCCTGGTGGACGCTCTGGTGATGTTTCATTGAGGTGGATGCTGTGGTGATGTTTCAGCAAGGTGGACGCTCTGGTGATGTTTCAGCGTGGTGGACGCTCTGGTGATGTTTCATTGAGGTGGATGCTCTGGTGATGTTTCAGCAAGGTGGACACTCTGGTGATGTTTCAGCGAGGTGGATGCTCTGGTGATGTTTCAGCAAGGTGGATGCTCTGGTGATGTTTCAGCAAGGTGGACGCTCTGGTGATGTTTCAGCATGTTGGCATGTTGGACTCTCTGGTGATGTTTCAGCTAGGTGGACGCTCTGGTGATGTTTCAGCGAGGTGGACGCTCTGGTGATGTTTCAGCGAGGTGGACGCTCTGGTGATGTTTCAGCGTGGTGGACGCTCTGGTGATGTTTCAGCGAGGTGGACGCTCTGGTGATGTTTCAGCGTGGTGGACGCTCTGGTGATGTTTCAGCATGGTGGACGCTCTGGTGATGTTTCAGCATGGTGGACGCTCTGGTGATGTTTCAGCATGGTGGACGCTCTGGTGATGTTTCAGCGTGGTGGATGCGGACGCTCTGGTGATGTTTCAGCGTGGTGGACGCTCTGGTGATGTTTCTGCGTGGTGGACGCTCTGATGATATTTCAGTGTGGTGGACGCTCTGGTGATGTTTCAGCGAGGTGGACGCTCTGGTGATGTTTCCGCGTGGTGGATGCTCTGGTGATGTTTCAGAATGTTGGACGCTCTGGTGATGTTTCAGCATGGTGAACGCTCTGGTGATGTTTCCGCGTGGTGGATGCTCTGGTGATGTTTCAGAATGTTGGATGCTCTGGTGATGTTTCAGCAAGGTGGACACACTGGTGATGTTTCAGGATGGTGGACGCTCTGGTGATGTTTCAGCGTGGTGGACGCTCTGGTGATGTTTCAGCATGGTGGGCGCTCTGGTGATGTTTCAGCGTGGTGGATGCGGATGCTCTGGTGATGTTTCAGCAAGGTGGACACACTGGTGATGTTTCAGGATGGTGGACGCTCTGGTGATGTTTCAGCGTGGTGGACGCTCTGGTGATGTTTCAGCATGGTGGGCGCTCTGGTGATGTTTCAGCGTGGTGGATGCGGATGCTCTGGTGATGTTTCAGCATGGTGGACACTCTGGTGATATTTCAGTGTGGTGGACGCTCTGGTGATGTTTCAGCGAGGTGGACGCTCTGGTGATGTTTCAGCGTGGTGGACGCTCTGGTGACCAGAGCTCAGACGTTTCAGCGTGGTGGAAGCTCTGGTGATGTTTCAGCGTGGTGGACGCTCTGGTGATGTTTCAGTGTGTTGGATGCGGACGCTCTGGTGATGTTTCATTGAAGTGGATGCTCTGGTGATGTTTCAGCGAGGTGGATGCTCTGGTGATGTTTCAGCGTGGTGGATGCTCTGGTGATGTTTCAGCGTGGTGGACGCTCTGGTGATGTTTCAGCGAGGTGGACGCTCTGGTGATGTTTCAGCGTGGTGGATGCTCTGGTGATGTTTCAGCGAGGTGGACGCTCTGGTGATGTTTCAGCGAGGTGGACGCTCTGGTGATGTTTCAGCGAGGTGGACGCTCTGGTGATGTTTCAGCGTGGTGGACGCTCTGGTGACCAGAGCTCAGACGTTTCAGCGTGGTGGAAGCTCTGGTGATGTTTCAGCGTGGTGGACGCTCTGGTGATGTTTCAGTGTGTTGGATGCGGACGCTCTGGTGATGTTTCATTGAAGTGGATGCTCTGGTGATGTTTCAGCGAGGTGGATGCTCTAGTGATGTTTCAGCGTGGTGGACGCTCTGGTGATGTTTCAGCGTGGTGGACGCTCTGGTGATGTTTCAGCATGGTGGATGCTCTGGTGATGTTTCAGCGAGGTGGATGCTCTGGTGATGTTTCAGTGTGGTGGACGCTCTGGTGATGTTTCAGCGAGGTGGACGCTCTGGTGATGTTTCAGCGAGGTGGACGCTCTGATGTTTCAGCGAGGTGGACGCTCTGGTGATGTTTCAGCGAGGTGGATGCTCTGGTGATGTTTTAGTGAGGTGGATGCTCTGGTGATGTTTCATTGAGGTGAATGCTCTGGTGATGTTTCAGCGAGGTGGACGCTCTGGTGATGTTTCAGCGAGGTGGACGCTCTGGTGATGTTTCAGCGTGGTGGACGCTCTGGTGATGTTTCAGCGTGGTGGATGCAGACGCTCTGGTGATGTGTCAGCGTGGTGGACGCCCTGGTGATGTTTCATTGAGGTGGACGCTCTGGTGATGATTCAGCGTGGTGGACGCTCTGGTGATGTTTCATTGAGGTGGATGCGGACTCTCTGGTGATGTTTCACCATGGTGGATGCTCTGGTGATGTTTCAGCGTGGTGGACGCTCTGGTGATGTTTCAGCGTGGTGGATGCTCTGGTGATGTTTCAGCGTGGTGGATGCTCTGATGATGTTTCAGCGAGGTGGACGCTCTGGTGATGTTTCAGCGTAGTGGACGCTCTGGTGATGTTTCAGCGTGGTGGATGCTCTGGTGATGTTTCAGCGAGGTGGACGCTCTGGTGATGTTTCAGCGAGGTGGACGCACTGGTGATGTTTCAGCGTGGTGGACGCTCTGGTGATGTTTCAGCGTGGTGGATGCAATGGTGATGTTTCAGCAAAGTGGACGCTCTGGTGATGTTTCAGCGTGGTGGACGCTCTGGTGATGTTTCAGCGTGGTGGACGCTCTGGTGATGTTTCAGTGTGGTGGACGCTCTGGTGATGTTTCAGCGTAGTGGATGCTCTGGTGATGTTTCAGCGAGGTGGATGCTCTGGTGATGTTTCAGCAAAGTTGACGCTCTGGTGATGTTTCAGCGTGGTGGACGCTCTGGTGATGTTTCAGCGAGGTGGATGCGGACGCTCTGATGATGTTTCAGCGAGGTGGACGCTCTGGTGATGTTTCAGCATGGTGGACGCTCTGGTGATGTTTCAGCGTGGTGGACGCTCTAGTGATGTTTCAGTGTGGTGGATGCTCTGGTGATGTTTCAGCGAGGTGGACGCTCTGGTGATGTTTCAGCGTGGTGGACACTCTGGTGATGTTTCAGCATGGTGGACGCTCTGGTGATGTTTCAGCGTGGTGAATGCAGACGCTCTGGTGATGTTTCAGCGAGGTGGACGCTCTGGTGATGTTTCAGCCTGGTGGACGCTCTGGTGACCAGAGCTCAGATGTTTCAGCGTGGTGGACGCTCTGGTGATGTTTCAGCGAGGTGGACGCTCTGGTGATATTTCAGCAAGGTGGATGCTCTGGTGATGTTTCAGCGTGGTGGACGCTCTGGTGACCAGAGCTCAGATGTTTCAGCATGGTGGACGCTCTGGTGATGTTTCAGCGTGGTGGTGCGGACGCTCTGGTGATGTTTCAGCGTGGTGGACGCTCTAGTGATGTTTCAGTGTGGTGGATGCTCTGGTGATGTTTCAGAGAGGTGGACGCTCTGGTGATGTTTTAGCGTGGTGGACGCTCTGGTGAAGTTTTAGCAAGGTGGATGCTCTGGTGATGTTTCAGCGTGGTGGACACTCTGGTGATGTTTCAGCATGGTGGACGCTCTGGTGATGTTTCAGCGTGGTGGATGCTCTGGTGATGTTTCAGCGTGGTGGACGCTCTGGAGATGTTACAGAGAGGTGGACGCTCTGGTGATGTTTCAGCGTGGTGGATGCAATGGTGATGTTTCAGCAAAGTGGACGCTCTGGTGATGTTTCAGCGTGGTGGACGCTCTGGTGATGTTTCAGCGTGGTGGACGCTCTGGTGATGTTTCAGTGTGGTGGACGCTCTGGTGATGTTTCAGCGTAGTGGATGCTCTGGTGATGTTTCAGCGAGGTGGATGCTCTGGTGATGTTTCAGCAAAGTTGACGCTCTGGTGATGTTTCAGCGTGGTGGACGCTCTGGTGATGTTTCAGCGAGGTGGATGCGGACGCTCTGATGATGTTTCAGCGAGGTGGACGCTCTGGTGATGTTTCAGCATGGTGGACGCTCTGGTGATGTTTCAGCGTGGTGGACGCTCTAGTGATGTTTCAGTGTGGTGGATGCTCTGGTGATGTTTCAGCGAGGTGGACGCTCTGGTGATGTTTCAGCGTGGTGGACACTCTGGTGATGTTTCAGCATGGTGGACGCTCTGGTGATGTTTCAGCGTGGTGGATGCAGACGCTCTGGTGATGTTTCAGCGAGGTGGACGCTCTGGTGATGTTTCAGCCTGGTGGACGCTCTGGTGACCAGAGCTCAGATGTTTCAGCGTGGTGGACGCTCTGGTGATGTTTCAGCGAGGTGGACGCTCTGGTGATATTTCAGCAAGGTGGATGCTCTGGTGATGTTTCAGCGTGGTGGACGCTCTGGTGACCAGAGCTCAGATGTTTCAGCATGGTGGACGCTCTGGTGATGTTTCAGCGTGGTGGTGCGGACGCTCTGGTGATGTTTCAGCGTGGTGGACGCTCTAGTGATGTTTCAGTGTGGTGGATGCTCTGGTGATGTTTCAGAGAGGTGGACGCTCTGGTGATGTTTTAGCGTGGTGGACGCTCTGGTGAAGTTTTAGCAAGGTGGATGCTCTGGTGATGTTTCAGCGTGGTGGACACTCTGGTGATGTTTCAGCATGGTGGACGCTCTGGTGATGTTTCAGCGTGGTGGATGCTCTGGTGATGTTTCAGCGTGGTGGACGCTCTGGAGATGTTACAGAGAGGTGGACGCTCTGGTGATGTTTCAGCGAGGTGGACGCTCTGGTGATGTTTCAGCGTGGTAGATGTGGACGCTCTGGTGATGTTTCAGCGTGGTAGATGTGGACGCTCTGGTGATGTATCAGCGTGGTGGATGCGGACGCTCTGGTGATGTTTCAGCGAGGTGGACGCTCTGGTGATGTTTCAGCGTGGTGGACGCTCTGGTGATGTTTCAGCGAGGTGGACGCTCTGGTGATGTTTCAGCGAGGTGGACGCTCTGGTGATGTATCAGCGAGGTGGATGCTCTGGTGATGTTTCAGCATGGTGGACGCTCTGGTGATGTTTCAGCGTGGTGGACGCTCTGGTGATGTTTCAGCGTGGTGGACACTCTGGTGATGTTTCATTGAGGTGGACGCTCTGGTGATGTTTCAGCGTGGTGGACGCTCTGGTGATGTTTCATTGAGGTGGACGCTCTGGTGATGTTTCAGCGAGGTGGACGCTCTGGTGATGTTTCAGCGAGGTGGACGCTCTGGTGATGTTTCAGTGAGGTGGACGCTCTGGTGATGTTTCAGCGAGGTGGACGCTCTGGTGATGTTTCAGCGAGGTGGACGCTCTGGTGGGGACCAGCAGAAATACGCTGCAGAGGAACTGTTGTAATACGTTGCAGCTGTGACCATGAAATCTGGATTTAGTGTAATTAGGTGCTTTGAAGCAGAGATTTAATACCAAAATCTTCAACAAAATACCAGAGGATCAAGTGGTACTTGATGATAATCTGATACGTGGAGCTCTGCTCTGCTATTTTCCTTCCCAGCGATGTGGCGGCGGCGGCGGCGGCGGCTGGCCTCCATGTCAGCGTCTGTTCAGCAGCCAGACAGAAATGCTGCGGCTGAATCTCTCTGGTCCTATTTGCAGGAGAGAAGCCACAGTGACACATGGAGATGTTGAAGGAGGGTGTCGGGTTTACACCGTTATTAGAGGCTTTCAGAGCAGCTTCAGTCTCGCTGCTCGGCCTCAGTGACGGCGACTTTTCCAGCAGCGGTTCTGTGGTCGGAGCAGCAAATACGCAGATACCAGAACAACTTCTGACCAAAAAAGCAAAACTGGACACACCTCCGGTGGTGTCATCTACAGGTTTCTGAAGGTGTTGGTAGGAACTGGCTCCACCCATTAATGGTCAAACAGGTGGATCAACCAGACCTGGAACACGTTCACCTGGTGGTTCAGTAACGACATGTGATGGAAACTAAAGTTCACCTTCATTCTGATCAAATCTGGACCAACGTGACGTCGCTGCCAAAACAAACCAACTGGAGTTTCTGAGACTGGCACCATGGGTCCGAGACCAGCATCATGGGTCCGAGACCGACCCCAAGACCGGCACCATGAGTCATAGACCAACCCCGAGACTGGCACCATGGGTCCGAAACCAGCACCATGGGTCCGAGACCGACCCCAAGACCAGCACCATGAGTCATAGACCGGCGCTGAGACTAGCACCATGGGTCCGAGACCGGCACCATGGGTCCAAGACCGGCCCTGAGACTGGCACCATGGGTCCGAGACCGGCCCCGAGACCGGCACCATGGGTCCGAGACCGGCATCATGGGTCGGAGACCGGCCCCGAGACCGGCACCATGGGTCCGAGACCGGCATCATGGGTCGGAGACCGGCCCCGAGACCGGCACCATGGGTCCGAGACGGCATCATGGGTCCAAGACCGGCCCCGAGACCGGCACCATGGGTCCGAGACCGTCATCATGGGTCCAAGACCGGCCCCGAGACCGGCACCATGGGTCCGAGACCGTCATCATGGGTCCAAGACCGGCCCCGAGACCGGCACCATGGGTCCGAGACCAGCATCATGGGTCCGAGACCGGCCCCGAGACGGGCACCATGGGTCCGAGACCGTCATCATGGGTCCAAGACCGGCCCCGAGACCGGCACCATGGGTCCGAGACCGTCATCATGGGTCCAAGACCGGCCCCGAGACCGGCACCATGGGTCCGAGACCAGCATCATGGGTCCGAGACCGGCCCCGAGACCGGCACCATGAGTCCGAGACCGGCCCCAAGACCAGCACCATGAGTCATAGACCGGCCCTGCGACTGGCACCATGGGTCCGAAACCAGCATCATGGGTCCGAGACCGGCCCCCACACCGGCACCATGGGTCCGAGACCGGCCCCGAGACCGGCACCATGGGTCCGGGGCCCCGGCATCATGGGTCCGAGTCACATGGTCCGAGACCGGCCCCGAGACCGGCACCATGGGTCCGAGACCGTCATCATGGGTCCAAGACCGGCCCCGAGACCGGCACCATGGGTCCGAAACCAGCACCATGGGTTTCAAGACCGGCCCTGAGACCGGCACCATGAGTCCGAGACCGACCCCAAGACCAGCACCATGAGTCATAGACCGGCCCTGCGACTGGCACCATGGGTCCGAGACCGGCCCCGAGACCGGCACCATGGGTCCGAGACCGGCATCATGGGTCGGAGACCGGCCCCGAGACCGGCACCATGGGTCCGAGACCGTCATCATGGGTCCAAGACCGGCCCCGAGACCGGCACCATGGGTCCGAGACCACATCATCCGAGACCGGCCCGAGACCGGCACCATCCGAGACCAGATACCAGCATCATGGGTCCGAGACCGGCCCCAGACCGGCACCATGAGTCCGACCGTCCCCAATCCAGCACCTGGTCCCTAGACCGGCCCCGACGGCACCATGGTCCGAGACCGGCACCATGAGTCCGAGACCGGCCCCAAGACCAGCACCATGAGTCATAGACCGGCCCTGCGACTGGCACCATGGGTCCGAGACCGGCACCATGAGTCCGAGACCGGCCCCAAGACCAGCACCATGAGTCATAGACCAACCCCGAGACTGGCACCATGGGGGCACCATGGGTCCGAGACCGGCCCCCACACCGGCCCAGACCCATGGTCCCAACCCCCGATCCGACCCGTCCGAACCGGCATCATGGTCCGAGACCGGCACATGGGTCCGAGACCGCCCCGAGACCGAGCACCATGGGTCCCGAGACCGTCATCATGGGTCCGAGACCTGGCCCCGAGACCGCACCATGGGTCCGAGACCATCATGGGTCCGAGACCGAGCATCATGGGTCCAAGTCATCATGGTCCAAGACTGGCCCCGAGACCGGCACCATGGGTCCGAGACCAGCATCATGGGTCCGAGACCGGCCCCGAGACCGGCACCATGAGTCCGAGACCGGCCCCAAGACCAGCACCATGGGTCCGAGACCAGCATCATGGGTCCGAGACCGGCATCATGGGTCCGAGACCGGCCCCATGGGTCCGAGACCGGCACCATGGGTCCGAGACCAGCATCATGGGTCCGAGACCGGCCCCGAGACCGGCACCATGAGTCCGAGACCGGCCCCAAGACCCCACCATAGACCTGCGACTGGCACCATGGGTCCGAGACCGTCATCATGGGTCCAAGACCGGCCCCGAGACCGGCACCATGGGTCCGAGACCGTCATCATGGGTCCAAGACCGGCCCCGAGACCGGCACCATGGGTCCGAAACCAGCACCATGGGTTTCAAGACCGGCCCTGAGACCAGCACCATGAGTCATAGACCGGCGCTGAGACTAGCACCATGGGTCCGAGACCGGCACCATGGGTCCAAGACCGGCCCTGAGACTGGCACCATGGGTCCGAGACCGGCCCCGAGACCAGCACCATGGGTCCGAGAGCATCATGGGTGCCCCGAGACCGGCACCATGGGTCCGAGACCGTCATCATGGGTCCAAGACCGGCCCCGAGACCGGCACCATGGGTCCGAGACCAGCATCATGGGTCCGAGACCGGCCCCGAGACCGGCACCATGGGTCCGAGACCGTCATCATGGGTCCAAACCGGCCCCGAGACCGGCACCATGGGTCCGAGACCAGCATCATGGGTCCGAGACCGGCCCCGAGACCGGCACCATGAGTCCGAGACCGGCCCCAAGACCAGCACCATGAGTCATAGACCGGCCCTGCGACTGGCACCATGAGTCCGAGACCGGCCCCGAGACCGGCACCATGAGTCATAGACCAACCCCGAGACTGGCACCATGGGTCCGAAACCAGCATCATGGGTCCGAGACCGGCCCCCACACCGGCACCATGGGTCCGAGACCGGCCCCGAGACCGGCACCATGGGTCCGAGACCGGCATCATGGGTCGGAGACCGGCCCCGAGACCAGCACCATGGGTCCGAGACCGTCATCATGGGTCCAAGACTGGCCCCGAGACCGGCACCATGGGTCCGAGACCAGCATCATGGGTCCGAGACCGGCCCCGAGACCGGCACCATGAGTCCGAGACCGGCCCCAAGACCAGCACCATGAGTCATAAACCAACCCCGAGACTGGCACCATGGGTCCAAGACCAGCATCATGGGTCCGAGACCGGCCCCGAGACTGGCACCATGAGTCATAGACCAACCCCGAGACTGGCACCATGGGTCCGAAACCAGCACCATGGGTTTCAAGACCGGCCCTGAGACCGGCACCATGAGTCCGAGACCGACCCCAAGACCAGCACCATGAATCATAGACCGGCGCTGAGACTAGCACCATGGGTCCGAGACCGGCACCATGGGTCCAAGACCGGCCCTGAGACTGGCACCATGGGTCCGAGACCGGCCCCGAGACCGGCACCATGGGTCCAGAGACCCCGAGACCGGAGACCGGCGGGCACCATGGGTCCGAGACCGCATCATGGGTCGGAGACCGGCCCCGAGACCGGCACCATGGGTCCGAGACCGTCATCATGGGTCCAAGACCGGCCCCGAGACCGGCCCCATGGGTCCGAGACCGCATCACATGGGTCGAGACCGGCCCGAGACCGGCACCATGGGTCCGAGACCGTCATCATGGGTCCAAGACCGGCCCCGAGACCGGCACCATGGGTCCGAGACCAGCATCATGGGTCCGAGACCACCGACCGGCCCACCATGAGTCCGAGACGGCCCCGACCGGCACCATGAGTCCGAGACCGGCCAGATGTCGACCTGCACCATGGGTCCGAGACCAGCATCATGGGTCCGAGACCAGCCCCAAGACCAGCACCATGAGTCATAGACCAACCCCGAGACTGGCACCATGGGTCCGAAACCAGCACCATGGGTTTCAAGACCGGCCCTGAGACCGGCACCATGAATCATAGACCGGCCCTGCGACTGGCACCATGGGTCCGAGACCAGCATCATGGGTCCGAGACCGGCCCCAAGACCAGCACCATGAGTCATAGACCGGCCCTGCGACTGGCACCATGGGTCCGAGACCAGCATCATGGGTCCGAGACCGGCCCCGAGACCGGCACCATGAGTCATAGACCAACCCCGAGACTGGCACCATGGGTCCGAAACCAGCATCATGGGTCCGAGACCGGCCCCCACACCGGCACCATGGGTCCGAAACCAGCATCATGGGTCCGAGACCGGCCCCCACACCGGCACCATGGGTCCGAGACCGGCCCCGAGACCGGCACCATGGGTCCGAGACCGGCATCATGGGTCGGAGACCGGCCCCGAGACCGGCACCATGGGTCCGAGACCGTCATCATGGGTCCAAGACCGGCCCCGAGACCGGCACCATGGGTCCGAGACCAGCATCATGGGTCCGAGACCGGCCCCGAGACCGGCACCATGAGTCATAGACCAACCCCGACTGGCACCACCAAACCAGCATCATGGGTCCGAGACCGGCCCCCAGACCGGCACCATGGGTCCGAGACCGGCATCATGGGTCCGAGACCGGCCCCGAGACCGGCACCATGGGTCCGAGACCGGCACCACGGGTCCGAAACCGGCACCATGGGTCAGAGACCAGCACCACGGGTCCGAGACCGGCACCATGGGTCAGAGACCGGCACCACGGGTCCAAGACCGGCACCATGGGTCTGAGACCGGCACCACGGGTCCGAGACCGGCACCATGGGTCCGAGACCGGCACCATGGGTCCGAGACCGGCACCATGTTACTGCACAGCACCAGGGTGGATGAGGAGGACTAACGATCCGGGTTTCTTTGGGAGAGACCAGGATGGAGAGAACCAGGAATGAGAACATCAGAGGAACAGAACATGTTAGATGTTCTGGAGAGAAAAACCAGACTGAGATGGTTTGGACCTGAACAGAAGAGGGATTCAATTCAATTCAAGTCAATTCAGTTTTATTTGTATAGCGTCTGTTACAATGTCAATTGTCTCCAGGTCTTTACGGAGACCCAGATCATGACCCCCGAGCAAATATCATCAACTAAAATTATAATATTAAATCCAAATCAAGGATAATAGCAGGTAAAAAAAAAACTCCCACTGAGGGAGAAAAAAAACCTTTAAGCCAAACAGTGGCAAGAAAAAACTCCACTTTAAGATGAAGAAAGCTGGACCAGGACCTGGATCATATGGAGGGACCTTCCTGATGGGAGTCTACAGATTTACAGGAGTACCACCTCCTTTCCATTTTACGTTCATTCTGCTTCAGCATGTGAATATGTGAATTATACCAGGGAGCTGAGCTCCTAAGATAAGAAACCCTCTTTCTCAGAGGAGCGACCGCATCCAGGGCTGAATGTAAAATATCAGCAGTATTGTTAACAAGGTAATCAATATCTGCTGGAGTAAGATTCAGGTCGGTGCCCTCAGCTATTCTATCATATTCCACCATAGGGAGATGAGAGAGAATGACCTCCTTAAAATTATTCACAGCATCTTCAGAAAGACATCTGCTGTAATGACACATTTCATTTTCTGTTTTAATGCCACAAATGCTGAACTTGAATGTAACTAAAAAGTGGTCCGAGAGAAGAGAATTCAGCGGCGACACTAACAAGTGATGAGTATCTATACCATAGGTGAGAACCAGATCCAGGATATGATTAAAGCAGTGAGTCGGTTCTTTCACTTTTTGTGAGACGCCAAATGACTCTAAAAGAGATGTAAAGGCTAATTTAAAGCTGTCACTGTCAACATCCATGTGGATGTTAAAGTCACCCACTATGATGACTTTGTCTGAGCTGAGCACTAAACCAGCTAAAAAATCAGAGAACTCAGACAGAAACTCCAGATAAGCACCAGCAGGTGGCCGGTACACCACTACCAACAAGACTGACTTATCTGACCTCCAATTTAGAAAAGTTAGACTAAGCGTGAGGCTTTCGAATGTATTATAATTACATTTGGGTTTTGTTTTTTACTTGCAGGCTGGAGTTGTAGACAGCTGCTACTCCTCCACCGCGACCCGTACTCCGGGGAATATGATAATTATTATAACCTGGTGGCGTAGCCTCATTTAAGCTAACATACTCTCCCTCTTGTAGCCATGTTTCTGATAAGCAGAAGACATCGCAACAAGTCTCAGTAATAAGATCACATCTAACTACGAGATCTCTTGGCTCCACGTGTCTGACAGTTTTTATTTTTATCAAATTATTTTGGTTAACGCCTCTATCACAGCGCGCTAAGTAGACTTTTGGAGGACGGGGAATTGACGCCAATTCTATGTTTTTGATCTGCATCATGTTAGCATTAGCAACTACATGGTTGATTTCTCTATTTTTAGTGGTCGGTCCTGGAAAAACAGCAGAGAAGCGATGACATGCGGCTAAACATATCATCACTGGTCAGATTAGGAAGAGAAAACTACGGAGTCCGACGTGCTCTTTGCAACATTACACAGCGACTCCATGTTAAGTTTAGTGACCTCCGACTGGCGTAGCCGGGTGTCATTAGCGCCGACATGTATGATAACTTTACTGTTCTTACGGTTACTCTTGGCCGGCTGCTCGGATGCTACAGGGGGGCTGCTAGCTGCAGTAACTCTAGGCCGCTCCGCCGCCACGTTAGCCTGGCTACCTATCGCCTCTGGCGGACTATGGTCTAGTTGACGGACCCGAGCCTCTAGCTCACGGAGCCTCGCCTCCAAAGCTACACTTTATGCATTTAGCGCTCTCGCTAAAGGAGGCAGAGGAATAACTGAACGTTTCACACACTGAGCAGCGGGAGAAGAAGAAGCCATGCTAAGAAGCTAATAAGCTAAAGAAGCTAATGAACCGGCGATGAACGGCAGTGAGACTCTCAGGGAAAATGTGCGAAGCTGAAACTACGTGTCATCATGTATTGATGTACTGATCATGTATTGATGTATTGATCATGTATTGATGTACTGATCATGTATTGATGTACTGATCATATATAGATCAGGTATTGATATACTGATCATGTATTGATGTATTGATCATGTATTGATGTACTGATCATATATAGATCATGTATTGATGTACTGATCATGTATGATGTATTGATCATGTATTGATGTATTGATCATGTATGGATGTACTGATCATGTATTGATCATATATAGATCATGTATTGATGTACTGATCATATATAGATCATGTATTGATGTACTGATCATGTATTGATGTACCGATCATATATAGATCATGTATTGATGTACTGATCATGTATTGATGTATTGATCATGTATTGATGTACTGATCATATATAGATCATGTATTGATGTATTGATCATGTATTGATGTACTGATCATGTATTGATGTATTGATCATGTATTGACGTACTGATCATGTATTGATCATATATAGATCATGTATTGATGTACTGATCATATATAAATCATGTATTGATGTACTGATCATATATAAATCATGTATTGATGTACTGATCATGTTTTGATGTATTGATCATGTATAGATTATGTATTAATATACTGATCATATATAGATCATGTATTGATCATGTATAGATTATGTATTGATGTACTGATCATATATAGATCATGTATTGATGTATTGATCATGTATAGATTATGTATTAATATACTGATCATATATAGATCATGTATTGATCATGTATAGATTATGTATTGATGTACTGATCATATATAGATCATGTATTGATGTATTGATCATGTATTGATGTACTGATCATATATAAATCATGTATTGATGTACTGATCATGTTTTGATGTATTGATCATGTATAGATTATGTATTAATATACTGATCATATATAGATCATGTATTGATGTACTGATCATATATAGATCATGTATTGATGTATTGATCATGTATTGATGTACTGATCATATATAGATCATGTATTGATGTACTGATCATGTATTGATGTACTGATCATGTATTGATGTTCTGATCATGTATTGATGTATTGATCATATATAGATCTTGTATTGATGTATTGATCATGTATTGATGACCGGAGCAGAGACAGACCTGATGCTGAATGCAGCAGTAATGAGTGACATCAGCGTCGTCCAGGTTTTAACGTCTGTAGTTGAAGATGAAGCCTCGTCTTTGATTCCTCGTCCAGTTTATTTGATCATGTTTCTGTTTATTGTTTAAGTTGATATTTATTGCTGGTTTAGATGGTTTATAAATCATATTTATTTCAGGACGTGTTAACTGGTGTTTCCATGTGGAACAGTCTGGTCTCAGATTAAATTCTGTTGATGGAGAAGCTTTCATTTGTTTGTGTTTGAATGAAAACTGATTTAGTAACGCGGCGGGAGCGCTGCCGCGTTAACACCGCGCCTGCGTTAACGCCGCGGCCGCGTTAACGCCGCGGCTCAGACTCTTGGCGGGTCATTATCTGCATAATGAGGTTTGTTCCAGAACCATCCGACACTCCAGCGCTCATCATCCTGATAGCGGGCTGTCTGCAGCCGCCTCCTCCCGTCAGCTCATCATATTTACAGTAGCTGTGTGATTCACCCCCCCCCCCCCCCCTCCCCTCCCCCCCCTCATTTATGTTAAATCACAGAGACGTGGTGTCGGGCCGCGCTGCCGCTCATTACCGTCATCGCAGGAGAACAAGCAGCAATTTACCTGCAGACGAGGTGCGCTGGACGGAAACGCGGAGACGCGCGCTGCAGCCATGTTTCTAATTACGCCACGCGCCCTCTGCCCCCCCCCCCGCTGCCCCCCCCGCTGGCTCGCTCCGCCGCCTCCGCTCCCCCGCCGCTCAAACCTCATTTCAATATTTGGATCTCATCACAGTGAGAGGGAGACGGGAGGACGGGGACACGTCTCACTAACGAGAGACGCATGGATGTGATTACAGCTCCACCTGTAGCTCCACCTGGGACCAGACAGGACAGCAGCTCCGTTCAGAGGGACATCAGAGACATCAGCTGGACATCAGAGACATGGGCTGTCCAGCAGAGACATCAGCTGGACATCAGAGACAGACGTCCATCAGAGACATCAGCTGGACATCAGAGACATCAGCTGGGCATCAGAGACATGGGCTGTCCAGCAGAGACATGGGCTGTCCAGCAGAGACTTCAGCTGGACATCAGAGACTTCAGCTCTAAATCAGAGACATCAGCTGGACATCAGAGACTTCAGCTCTACATCAGAGACATCAGCTGGACATCAGAGACATCAGCTCTACATCAGAGACATCAGCTGGACATCAGAGACGTCAGCTGTCCATCAGAGACATCAGCTGGACATCAGAGACATCAGCTGGACATCAGAGACATCAGCTGGGCATCAGAGACATGGGCTGTCCAGCAGAGACTTCAGCTGTCCATCAGAGACATCAGCTGGACATCAGAGACATTGGCTGTCCATCACAGACATCAACTGTCCAGCAGAGACAGGCCGTCCATCAGAGACTGACTGTCCAGCAGAGACAGACCGTCCATCAGAGACATGGGTTAGGGAGACTTGCTCAGGAGAAGAGTCCGTTTATCTGCACATTAATGTCAAACAGGACGTCCAACCTGAGGACAGCTGCTCCAACCTTCAGTCCTTGTCCTGATCTTCACTGAGGACCAACAGGACGAATCATCTGATCCAGTAAACATTTGGTCATCAACATTCTAGAAGCTGGACTGAGATCTGGAGGACATCTGGGTCCAGTGGACTCATTGATCCAGAAACCAGTCTGAGATGGTTGGAGCTTCATGACACGTGATTGGCTGATTACAGATCATATTAACGAGCAGCTGAGTTTATTTGAGCTTTAACTCATTCTCACCTGATCAATACTTTTGATGTCAGCCTGTTAAAATTTCAGCACCCAGGAAGTTATTTTAGACAGTTATTAATTATCAATATAGAACTGATAAACAATCAAATATTCAATGACTGTAAATGTTCACTGATTTTAAAATCACAGATTAAAAAGTGGAATATTTTGAAAAGTCAAAGTCAGGCTCATTAATGATAATCAAGACAAACTGTTTAATTGTGATATTGATTAGAGGTCGTATCGAGGGTCAGAGGTCAGAGGTCAGGGTTGACCTCTGACCTCTGACCCCGATTAGGATTTTATAGAACTAAATTAGTTGTTTCAGCTCGTTAACGTCACTAATTAACTGGTTTTGATGAGAACAGGAAGCAGTCGTTACTGGACAGGAAGTCCGGTCCAGGTTTGACCTCTGACCTCCACCGTCTTTAGCATCCTGGTCTTCTGCAGTTTTCAATACTTTGATAACCAGTCCCAGTCACAACCAGAGACCTTCAGGTTCTGGCTCGGTTCTGCCTCGGTTCTGGCTCGGTTCTGGCTCACCAACATCCAGAAGGTTCCGTCCACGTACCTGCTCTTCACAGACCTTCCTGTAGACCTGCAGTTCTGCTGCTGGACTCCAGCTTCCATCTGTCCAGAACCTCGGACAGCAGCCGAGGACTTAATGAGGAACAGAACCCAAACAGAACCAGACCAAGATGACTTTATTGGAGAGAAACGGAGCTACAATTAGAAACTAAGAACAGAGGAATCCAGGACAACCTGCACATCTGTGATCCACCGCTGCAGCGCCGGTACCGCTCAGAGTTCAGGTTCTGCTCTCACAGGTTCACACGCTGAGCCCGGTTCTGCTGCTGTTCTGGTGCTGCAGACCCGACATTTCTGACTGGACCTTAAAGGAAAAACCACCCACGGACACACCTGGAACACCTGGAGCAGGTCTGTGGACCCAAACACCTGGAACACCTGGAGCAGGTCTGTGGACCCACACACCTGGAGCAGGTCTATGGACCCACACACCTGGAACACCTGGAGCAGGTGTGTGGACCCAAACACCTGGAACACCTGGAGCAGGTATGTGGACCCAAACACCTGGAACACCTGGAGCAGGTCTGTGGACCCACACACCTGGAGCAGGTCTATGGACCCACACACCTGGAACACCTGGAGCAGGTCTGTGGACCCACACACCTGGAACACCTGGAGCAGGTCTATGGACCCAAACACCTGGAACACCTGGAGCAGGTCTATGGACCCAAACACCTGGAACACCTGGAGCAGGTCTGTGGACCCAAACACCTGGAACACCTGGAGCAGGTCTGTGGACCCAACACCTGGAACACACCTGGAGCAGGTCTGTGGACCCACCACACCTGGAGCAGGTCTGTGGACCCACACCCTGGAACACCTGGAGCAGGTGTGTGGACCCAAACACCTGGAACACCTGGAGCAGGTATGTGGACCCAAACACCTGGAACACCTGGAGCAGGTCTGTGGACCCACACACCTGGAGCAGGTCTATGGACCCACACACCTGGAACACCTGGAGCAGGTCTGTGGACCCAAACACCTGGAACACCTGGAGCAGGTATGTGGACCCAAACACCTGGAACACCTGGAGCAGGTCTGTGGACCCACACACCTGGAGCAGGTCTATGGACCCACACACCTGGAACACCTGGAGCAGGTCTGTGGACCCACACACCTGGAACACCTGGAGCAGGTCTATGGACCCAAACACCTGGAACACCTGGAGCAGGTCTATGGACCCAAACACCTGGAACACCTGGAGCAGGTCTGTGGACCCAAACACCTGGAACACCTGGAGCAGGTCTGTGGACCCAAACACCTGGAACACCTGGAGCAGGTCTGTGGACCCACACACCTGGAGCAGGTCTGTGGACCCACACACCTGGAACACCTGGAGCAGGTGTGTGGACCCAACACCCTGGAACACCTGGAGCAGGTCTGTGGACCCAACACCTGGAACACACCTGGAGCAGGTCTGTGGACCCCACACCTGGAGCAGGTCTGTGGACCCACACACCTGGAACACCTGGAGCAGGTCTGTGGACCCACACACCTGGAACACCTGGAGCAGGTCTATGGACCCAAACACCTGGAACACCTGGAGCAGGTCTATGGACCCAAACACCTGGAACACCTGGAGCAGGTCTGTGGACCCAAACACCTGGAACACCTGGAGCAGGTCTGTGGACCCACACCTGGAACACCTGGAGCAGGTCTATGGACCCACACCTGGAACACCTGGAGCAGGTCTGTGGACCCAAACACCTGGAAACCTGTGGACCCAACACACCTGGACAGGTCTGGACCAAACACCTGGAACACCTGGAGCAGGTCTGTGGACCCAAACACCTGGAACACCTGGAGCAGGTCTATGGACCCAAACACCTGGAACACCTGGAGCAGGTCTGTGGACCCACACACCTGGAACACCTGGAGCAGGTCTGTGGACCCACACACCTGGAACACCTGGAGCAAGCCCCTCCACAGACCTGAAACAGGTGTTTAGAACAGGGTTTCAAACCCAATCCACCAGTATGATGGGGGCTCAGACCAGTGGAACCAGTCTGGGTCCCAGACAGACTCCAGGACTTTGGTTCCGGCTGTAGAAGCTGGTGGACCTGATGCCACCCGCAGACACACCTGGAACACCTGGATCCAGGTGTTTGGTTCCGGCTGTAGAAGCTGTTCGGACCTGATGCCACCTGCAGACACACCTGGAACACCTGAAGCAGGTCTGTGGACCCAAACACCTGGAACACCTGGATCCAGGACTTTGGTTCCGGCTGTAGAAGCTGTTCGGACCTGATGCCACAACGACTCCAGGATCTAATCTGAGACGGTTTTTCCTTTAAGTCCTTTAAGGACTACCGGGGCAGGTGACAACCAGCAGGTGGCGCTCTCACAGATGAGTCTGATACCAGCGACACTGACAGCAGCAGAACCAGAACCACATGCACACGCACACGCACACACACACACACACTCCTGGCTCCTCCCACCTGGCTGAGGTAAATATGGCGCTCTAGTGCAACGATCCTTGTGCTACATGAAAAAGAAACGACAGCGCAGGAACCTCCCAGACCACACCTGGACCAGAGACCACACCTGGACCAGAGACCACACCTGGCCCACCTGGACCAGAGACCACACCTGGACCAGAGACCACCCCTGGACCACCTGGACCAGAGACCACACCTGGACCACCTGGACCAGAGACCACACCTGGACCACCTGGACCAGAGAGCACACCTGGACCACCTGGACCAGACAGTTGACCCAGAGACACCTGGCCCACCTGGACCAGAGACCACACCTGGACCACCTGGACCAGAGACCACACCTGGACCACCTGGACCAGAGAGCACACCTGGACCACCTGGACCAGACAGTTGAACCAGAGACACCTGGATCACCTGGACCAGAGACAACTGGACCACCTGGACCAGAGACCACACCTGGACCAGAGACAACTGGACCACCTGGACCAGAGACCACACCTGGACCAGAGACACCTGGACCACCTGGACCAGACCACCTGGACCAGAGACCAGAGACACCTGGACCACCTGGACCAGAGACCACACCTGGACCAGAGACACCTGGACCACCTGGACCAGAGACCACACCTGGACCAGAGACACCTGGACCAGAGACCACACCTGGACCAGAGACACTGGACAACCTGGACCAGAGACCACACCTGGACCAGAGACACCTGGACCACCTGAGCCAGAGACCTTCCATCCTTTTGTCAGTTACAGGTGTGGGGGCGTGGCTTCCCTGCTGTGTGTGGGCGGGGTCAATCTTGGGGGGAGGGCAGGTATGTTTACAGGTTATGAACAGGTGAATGTGGACCAGGCGTTTCTGGTCCAGACCCAGATACCTTTGTAAAAGGTGAATCTCTGGAACCTTCCACCTCACTCCACCTCCAACCTGGATGACCAGAACTCCTGGTTCTGATCCAGCTGGGAACCTGAACGTTAGTGACTCAGATCAGGATCAGAAACTAAATTAAAAATAATGCTGAGTCATTATGCACCGGGGGCGGGGCTAACAACATACCAATCAGAGGTGCAGAGCTTAGCTGGAATGGTGGGCGGAGCCTCCTGAGGCTCCAGGTGTTCTGTGTTTACACTGAACAATAGCTGGTTTCCATGGAGATGAGAGCAACTCGAGAAGCTCCCGAAGCTCCTGAAGCTACTGAAGCTACCGAAGCTACTGTAGCTCCCGAAGCTACCGAAGCCCCTGAAGCTCCCGAAGCTACTGTAGCTCCCGAAGCTACCGAAGCCCCTGAAGCTACTGTAGCTCCCGAGCTCCCGAAGCTCCCGAAGCTCCTGAAGCTACTGAAGCTAGCTCCCGAAGCTCCCGAAGCTTCTGAAGCTCCTGAAGCTACCGAAGCTCCTGAAGCTACTGTAGCTCCCGAAGCTACCGAAGCTACTGAAGCTACCGAAGCTACTGTAGCTCCCGAAGCTACCGAAGCACTGAAGCTATCGAAGCTCCTGAAGCTACTGAAGCTACCGAAGCTACCGAAGTTCCCAAAGCTACAAAAGCTCCCGAAGCTCCTGAACCTCCCGAAGCTTCTGAAGCTACAAAAGCTATCGAAGCTCCTGAAACTACCGAAGCTCCTTAAACTACCAAAGCTACTCAAGCTCCTGAAGCTACTGAAGCTAATGAACCTACCGAAGCTACTGAAGCTAATGAACCTACCGAAGCTACTGAAGCTCCTGAAGCTACCGAAGCTCCTGAAGCTACCGAAGCTACTGAACCTCCCGAATCTACTGAAGCTCCTGAACCTCCCGAAGCTACTGAGCCTCCCGAAGCTTCTGAAGCTCCCAAAGCTACTGAAGCTCCTGAAGCTACTGAAGCACCTGAAGCTACCGAAGCTACTGAACCTCCCGAAGCTACTGAAGCTCCTGAACCTCCCGAAGCTACTGAACCTCCCGAAGCTACTGAAGCTCCTGAAGCTACTGAAGCACCTGAAGCTACCGAAGCTACTGAACCTCCCGAAGCTACTGAAGCTCCTGAACCTCCCGAAGCTACTGAACCTCCCGAAGCTTCTGAAGCTCCCAAAGCTATCGAAGCGACTGAAGCTACAAAAGCTATCGAAGCTCCTGACGCTCCCGAAGCAACTCTAGTGCTCTAGTGGTCAGGTGAGGAACTGCAGCCTCCATCTATGGATCGTTAGTCCTAGTCATCTGTGGTGCTGTGCAGTAAAGAGGCTTCAGAACCATCTTCAGATACCTGTGGATGACATCACAGGGGGTGTGTCCAGATGTTCTGCTACAGTGAATGTGATCTACTACAGACCCTCCTACTGCTGCTCTCATGAGAACAAACCTTACCCCCCCCGGCTGACCCAGCCTGAGTCACATGACCACCACCACCCCCCCCCACCCCCCCCGGCTGACCCAGCCTGAGTCACATGACCACCCCCCCCCCCCGGCTGACCCAGCCTGAGTCACATGACCCCCCCTGGAAAGACTTGAGAACAACCTGAGCCAGAGGTTCATCCAGCAGTGGGACGGTCCAGTGGATCAGGATGGTTTTTGTCCCATGACCACCTGCTCTCTCTGGGCCGCTGTACGGGTCATGTGACCCAGTAGACGAGAAGACGAGCAGAGATGTCCGGTATAAAAACGGTGAGGTGACGTTTATTTTAAATACGAACTCTGATCCACAAAGCTCCTCCCACAAAGAAGGCACAGGTGAGCCCCTCACAGGTGCAGCTGTGGTCTGAGGTAGGAAACCACGCAGGCCCCGCCTCGTCCCCAGCCCACCTGAAACTCAAACGTGATGGCGACCACGGGGAAAAGTGGTAGAACAAGCTTCCTGCGGGCCCTCGGATGTGGGAGGAGCCTGGCGGCGGCGGCTGTCCTCTGCAGCAACCAAACAACAAAATAAAAGAGGTATCGTAGTTACAGTGCAAAAGATGAGAAGTTCAAGCTTAATACAAAAACACATAGCACCAAACAAAAGAAGAAACAGAAACGCATGCAGGTAACTGAGGTATTCAGGTGAGGGGGCGTGTCCACCACATCAGCAACATTTATCAGGACCAATCACACTAAAACTTGAGCTGCTGTCCTCAGGAGGCCACTCCCACGTCAGCGTCCATCATCGGAGCTTTGGTACGCCCACCTGGGGGAGGAGCCTGACTCTGTCTGATTTGTCAGAGGGAGGAAGTGTTGAGCCCCGCCCCCTCTGCGCCAGGTGAACCACGTGACCGGGATGACGGCTGGAACCGGGCGCCTCGCTGCTGCTGGTCTGAGGAAGCCGTCTGTCCAGAACGCTCACTTACAGTAACTGGGAATGTTGGGGGATCCTATCGCAGGAGGTGGGCGGAGCCTGGCCGTCCCGCCCTCCACAGCGTCGCTTGTCTCGTCGATAATCTGCTACGTAGATGATTTTGGTGTCGATGTGAGCACACGTTTGTCAAGACAACTCATGGAATAAGTGCAAAAAGTGATGAAGAACGTCTGAAGACCAGCAGCGGTGCTGGAGTGGTTTCTGACCACGTTCCCGCCTCCTCCTTCTTCTTCTTCTACAGTCTAACTCTACAGTGAGGCTGGGGTGGCGGCGGCGGCGGCGGGCTGACGAAGCACGAAGCAGAAAGGAAAGATTGTGTCTGCGCAAAAACAAGAGGACAGCTGAGGATGAAGTGGGTCGGTCCGCTGCGGGGCGGCGGGCTCCGCGGCGGCGGCGGTCTCGCCGCTGTCGGAGGCCGGCGTTCGGGATGAGAGCTGGAGCTCAGATGTTCTGGACCTGAGGCTGATTGGCTTTGAGGCTGCGCAGCGCTCGCCGCGCCGCCGCCGACTTGGCGATCCGGTAGCTGCGGCCGACTCCCTTGAACTTGCCCTTACCGACCACCTCCACGGTGACCCGGACCTTCCCGTCGTAGGTGCGCTCAGCCGGGCTACAGGAGGAAACACAGCCGTCAGCCAACCAGAACATCTCACGATCGATCAGACCACCAACACCAAACAACTACATCCATTAGCTGGAGGAGGGAGCCATGTTGGATCAGTGATGTCAGCAGACTCAGGAACGAACCGTCAATATGAGACAAAATCAAGTTGATAAAACTGAAAAATCATCAATGAATCAAGTCACAAAGGTCTGAACTAATGTTTGGCCCGGCCCAATTTTGGCTATTCGGTCAACACGGTCCGTGTTGACCGACAGTCCGGTCCAGACCAGTTATCTCATCTGTGAACTGTTCTGTGCAGCAGTCTTGATCAGATCCATCAATAAACTAAATACAGTGATCTCGCCAATTCGCGCTTTAAGTTCCGCGGTTTTAGTTATTTGCAGATTTTTTTCATAAATATTAAAAAAAAAAAATCTAGAAAAAAAATAGCGGAAACGTCATAGGATGTTGTGCGCGCGTTCTCCCGCAGTGAAGAAATGCTGTGAGCCAGCCTGGCCCCTTTAAGAAGGTGGCCTTATGGGTAATGGGTGTGGCCCTATGGTGGGCCTTATGGGTAGTGTGGCCTTATGGGTAACTAGTGTGGCCTTATGGGTAATGGTGTGTGGGCCCTTATGGGGGTGTGGCCTTATGGGTAATATAGTGTGGCCTTATGGTACTTATGGGGTGTGGCCTTATGGGTAATGTAGTGTGGCCTTATGGGTGGGTACTGGTGTGGCCCGTAGTGTGGGCCTTATGGGTACTGTGTGGCCTTATGGGTAATATAGTGTGGCCTTATGGGTACTATGTGTGGCCTTATGGGTGGTGTGGTATGGGTAATGTAGTGTGGGCCTTATGGGTTATATGGTGGCCTTATGGGTAATAGTGTGGCCTTATGGGTAATATGGTGTGGCCTTATGGGTAAGCCTTATGGGTAGTGTGGCCTTATGGGTAGTGTGGCCTATGGGTAGTGTGGCCTTATGGGTATGGGTAGTGTGGCCTTATGGGTAATGTAGTGTGGCCTTAGCCTTATGGGTAACGTAGTGTGGCCTTATGGGTAACGTAGTGGTGTGGCCTTATGGGTAACGTGGTGTGGTACTGTGTGGGCCTTATTATGGGGTGTGTGGCCTTATGGGTAATGTAGTGTGGCCTTATGGGTACGGGGTGGTGGCCTTATGGTGTGGCCTTATGGGGTAGTGTGGCCTTATGGGTAACGTAGTGTGGCCTTATGGGTAACGTAGTGTGGCCTTATGGGTTATGGGTATGTAGGCCTTATGTGTGTGGCCTTATGAGTAATGTAGTGTGGCCTTATGGGTAATGTAGTGTGGCCTTATGAGTAATGTAGTGTGGCCTTATGGGTAATGTAGTGTGTGTGTGTCGTGGGACGGCAGAATGAAAAC
>JAGFBZ010000796.1:0-5000 GCA_018398805.1 Hirundichthys speculiger | reverse complement strand
GTTCTCCTCCGACGGGTTCCAGAAGCCCACCACGAAGTCGTCCTCCTCACCGGCCTTGCTGGGGTCCAGGTAGCACATGGCGTCCCACGAGCTGTAGTCAAACTCCTCTGCCGAGGGCCCGCAGGGGGCCGGCTCCACCGGGGGGTGGGGCGGCTTCTTGGGGGCCCTCCAGTCATAGGAGGAGTCGGGGCTGGGGGAGGAGCCGGAGGCGGGGCCGAGGGCGGGGGGGAAGCCGGCGCTCAGAGAGATCTTCTTCCCGAAGGCTCCGGAGCCCAGCAGCATGCTGTCGATGAAGCGGATGTGCTCCTTGTAGTACTCCAGGTCGTCCTCCATGTTCACCTCGTCCTTGGGCTCGTCCTTCAGCATCAGCTCGTCTTCGTCCACGTCGTCCCCCTCCTCATCGTCCTCGTCAAAGTCCGTCCCAGATCTGCCGTTGGTCAGAAGCTCCTCTCTGGCCTGGAGAACCAAGACAAAACAGACCCTCAACTTTAAGCCCTTTAAACCCGTTTAAACCCGTTTAAAACACAACCGGATTGAAGCAGAACCTCCTCACATTTACGCTCCAGTTTACTCAGAACCAGATCCAAACAAACATCTCTCTATTTCACCTGCCAACATATTTTACATCTCACCTGTGTTGTGCTATCCTAATAAACTATTAAACTTTATTTAACCAGTTCAGTCCCATTGAGATCAAAGATCACTGGGCCACGCCCACTCCATAACGAGCTGTAAATAATTAATCCAGTGTCTGGCCATTAAACTGTTTTCTGGCTGGATTAAATCTTATTTCCATTTCCTGGGCAGCTGTGAGCAGTGAAGGCCACGCCCCTTCACTGTTACTGGGTAGATTTGGAGAATTTCCTGCTATTCTATTGGCTCTGAAGGCTCCAGAAAAGTGTCAATCAGGTTTGAAACATCCACTTATCATCATTTTTGGTGAAAAATGGTCATCAAGCAGAACAGCTCACATGAGAATTTTTAAATTTATACAGAAAAAGTCCAGTCCAGTCTAGTCCAGTCTAGTCCAGTCCAGTCTAGTCCAGTGGAGTCCAGTCGAGTCGTGTCCAGTCTAGTCCAGTCCAGTCTAGTCCAGTGGAGTCCAGTCCAGTCTAGTCCAGTGGAGTCCAGTGGAGTCCAGTCCGAGTCGTGTCCAGTCTAGTCCAGTGGAGTCCAGTCCAGTCTAGTCCAGTCCAGCCTAGTCCAGTGGAGTCCAGTCGAGTCGTGTCCAGTCTAGTCCAGTGGAGTCCAGTCCAGTCTAGTCCAGTCCCGCCTAGTCCAGTCAAGTCGTGTCCAGTCTAGTCCAGTGGAGTCCAGTCCAGTCTAGTCCAGTGGAGTCCAGTCGAGTCGTGTCCAGTCTAGTCCAGTGGAGTCCAGTCCAGTCTAGTCCAGTCCAGCCTAGTCCAGTCAAGTCGTGTCCAGTCTAGTCCAGTGGAGTCCAGTCCAGTCCTAGTCCAGTCTAGTCCAGTGGAGTCCCAGTCCCAGTCCTAGTCCAGTCCGTCTAGTCCAGTGGAGTCCAGTCCAGTAGTCTAGTCCAGTGGAGTCCAGTCGAGTCGTGTCCCCAGTCTAGTCCAGTGGAGTCCAGTCCAGTCTAGTCCAGTCCAGCCTAGTCCAGTGGAGTCCAGTCGAGTCGTGTCCAGTCTCCAGTCCAGTGAGTCCAGTCCAGTCTAGTCCAGTGGAGTCCAGTCCAGTCCCTAGTCCAGTCCAGTCCAGTCCAAGTCCAGTCGAGTCCGTGTCCAGTCTAGTCCCAGTGGAGTCCAGTCCAGTCTAGTCCAGTCCAGTCTCCAGTCCAGTGGAGTCCAGTGGAGTCCGTCAGTCTAGTCCAGTCCAGTCCAGTCCAGTCTAGTCCAGTGGAGTCCAGTCCAGTCTAGTCCAGTAGTCCAGTCAGTCTAGTCAGTGGAGTCCAGTCCAGAGTCCAGTGGAGTCCCAGTCCAGTCCAGTCTAGTCCAGTGAGAGTCCAGTCCAGTCCAGTCCAGTCTAGTCCAGTGGAGTCCAGTCGAGTCAGTCCAGTCTAGTCCAGTGGGTCCAGTCCAGTCCAGTCAGTCGAGTCGTGTCCAGTCTAGTCCAGTGGAGAGTCCAGTCCAGTCCAGTCTAGTCCAGTCCAGTCTAGTCCAGTGGAGTCCAGTCGAGTCCAGTCCAGTCTAGTCCAGTCCAGTCTAGTCCAGTGGAGTCCAGTGGAGTCCAGTCCAGTCTAGTCCAGTGGAGTCCAGTCCAGTCTAGTCCAGTCCAGTCTAGTCCAGTGGAGTCCAGTGGAGTCGAGTCCAGTCTAGTCCAGTGGAGTCCAGTCCAGTCAGTCCAGTCTAGTCCAGTCAGTCCAGTCCCAGTCTAGTCCAGTGGAGTCCGAGTCCAGTCTAGTCCAGTGGAGTCCAGTCCAGTCCAGTCCAGCCTAGTCCAGTCGAGTCGTGTCCAGTCTAGTCAGTGGAGTCCAGTCCAGTCTAGTCCAGTCCAGCCTAGTCCAGTGGAGTCCAGTCGAGTCGTGTCCAGTCCAGTCCAGTCTAGTCCAGTGGAGTCCAGTGGAGTCCAGTGGAGTCCAGTGGAGTCCAGTCTAGTCCAGTGGAGTCCAGTCCAGTCTAGTCCAGTCCAGCCTAGTCCAGTGGAGTCAGTCGAGTCCAGTCTAGTCCAGTGGAGTAGTCCAGTCCAGTCTAGTCCAGGGGAGTCCAGTCAGTCTAGTCCAGTCCAGTCCAGTCCAGCCTAGTCCAGTCGAGTCGTGTCCAGTCTAGTCAGTGGAGTCCAGTCCAGTGGAGTCCAGTCCAGTCTAGTCCAGTGGAGTCCAGTCCAGTCTAGTCCAGTGGAGTCCAGTGGAGTCCAGTCCAGTCTAGTCCAGTGGAGTCCAGTCCAGTCTAGTCCAGTGGAGTCCAGTCCAGTCTAGTCCAGTCGAGTCGAGTCCAGTCTAGTCCAGTGGAGTCCAGTCCAGTCTAGTCCAGTCCAGTCCTAGTCCAGTGGAGTCCAGTCAGTCGTGTCCAGTCTAGTCCAGTGGAGTCCAGTCCAGGTCCAGTCTAGTCCAGTGGGAGTCCGTCCAGTCTGTCCAAGTGGAGTCCAGTCAGTCCAGTCCAGTCCAGTCCAGTCTAGTCCAGTGGAGTCCAGTCCAGTCCAGTCCAGTCCAGTCCAGTGGAGTCCAGTCGAGTCGAGTCCAGTCTAGTCCAGTGGAGTCCAGTCCAGTCCAGTCCAGTCGAGTCGAGTCCAGTCTAGTCCAGTGGAGTCCAGTCCAGTCTAGTCCAGTCCAGTCCAGTCCAGCCTAGTCCAGTGGAGTCCAGTCGAGTCATGTCCAGTCTAGTCCAGTGGAGTCCAGTCCAGTCTAGTCCAGTGGAGTCCAGTCAGTCCAGTCTAGTCCAGTGGAGTCCAGTCTAGTCCCTAGTCCAGTGGAGTCCAGTCCAGGCCAGTCCAGTGGAGTCGTGTCCAGTCTAGTCCAGTGTCCAGTCCAGTCCAGTCCAGTAGTCCAGTCCAGTCCAGTTGGAGTCCAGTCTAGTCCAGTGGAGAGTCCAGTTCAGTCAGTCAGTCCAGTGGAGTCCAGTGGAGTCCAGTCTAGTCCAGTGGAGTCCAGTCCAGTCTAGTCCAGTGGAGTCCAGTCCAGTGGAGTCCAGTCCAGTCTAGTCCAGTGGAGTCCAGTCCAGTCTAGTCCAGTGGAGTCCAGTCCAGTCCAGTGGAGTCCAGTGGAGTCCAGTCCAGTGGAGTCCAGTCGAGTTGTGTCCAGTCTAGTCCAGTGGAGTCGTGTCCAGTCTAGTCCAGTCCAGTGGAGTCCAGTGGAGTCGTGTCCAGTCCAGTGGAGTCAAGTCCAGTCCAGTGGAGTCCAGTCCATTCGAGTCCAGTCCAGTGGAGTCCAGTCCAGTCCAGTGGAGTCCAGTCGAGTCGTGTCCAGTCTAGTCCAGTCCAGTCCAGTCTAGTCCAGAGGAGTCCAGTCGAGTCGTGTCCAGCCTAGTCCAGTGGAGTCCAGTCCAGTCGAGTCGTGTCCAGTCAAGTCCAGTCCAGTCCAGTCTAGTCCAGTCCAGTCCAGTCCAGTCCAGTCTAGTCCAGTCCAGTCCAGTCCAGTCCAGTCCAGTGGAGTCCAGTTGAGTCGAGTTTAGTCCAGTCCAGTTTAGTCCAGTGGAGTCCAGTCCAGTCCAGTCTTTTGTTTCTGTTACTGGTTATTTAATGGCCCTGTAGATGATGTCCAGCTTTTGTCTGGAAGAAAAGTTATGAATCAGGAGGAGAAACATCTGAACAGCTGCTGCATGAAGACCCAACAGAGGCTGAAGGAGGAGCAGCACTGCCCTCTGGTGGACAGACAACAGCACCACCACACCTGTCTACAGGAGACACGCAGCACCCACCTCCTGGTCCTCCACTCGGTCGGTGCTGCTCTTGTCCTGGTTCACCACGTATCCAGGAGGAAGCCAGTTGACGGGGGGGTCAAAGATGGACACCACCATCCTGCTGGGGAGCCCCTTCTTCTTCCCCAGACGGTACAGGTTACAGTTGCTCACCTGCAGGACAGGAGACCACCAGGAGAACAGGAGACCACCAGGAGGACAGGTTAGGACAGGTAGACCATCACAATGGTGCTTTGATATCAAACAAAGAGCTAAGTCTGCTAATATTGTCCATTAACTTTAAAAAGAAAAGCAGCAGAATGAGCTCGTTAAAGTTAAAGTTCCAGATTAAACTGATGCATCAGTGAAAACAGCTTTAATGTCTGAAGAAATCCAAGACCAGGAAGAGACGCCATCTCAGACTGAGTCCAGGAACCAGTGGAACCTGGATCAGGATCCAGACTGAGTCCAGGAACCAGTGGAACCTGGATCAGGATCCAGACTGAGTCCAGGAACCAACCTCATACATTTAAATGTTTCACGTCCATCACCAGCTGATGTGTTCAAAGCCCCCCCTCTCCCCCATCATGTGACCAGCGGTCATGTGACCGACGGACATGTGACCAACTCATATGACCAGTGACCAACGGTCATGTGACCAACTCATGTGACCATGTGACCAACGGTCATGTGACCAACCATGGTCATGTGACC
>JAGFBZ010000795.1:0-68609 GCA_018398805.1 Hirundichthys speculiger | reverse complement strand
TTTTTGGCTTTAATTGATTCTTGACATTACTTTTTGAAGTACCAAAGCCATATAAGAAAAAAATATGTGCTTTATGAGTGATTTTTTTTTTTCTTTTAAATCATTGGTGTTATTATTCACTATAATTATCTAGGCTTCTTCTGCATTGTATTTCTATGTGTTAGGGGGAGGGGGGATACATTTTTTTTGTCTCTGTTCTCAAATGAAACAATGAATACGATTGTTTCTAATCGTATTCTTTTTACTCACCCCTCAGACAGGGTGGACTTGACACTGCCGGTTCGTGTAACCTTGGGCCCATGGTGGCCAAGAGGCATATCAATGGACTCAGAGCTGGTGTGCAGACTGGTCATGCTTTGGCAGCTCAGCGTGTCCTTGCTGCCGGCTGACGAGCTACAGGCAGGCCACGGCCGAGCGTTGGAGGGCAGGGAGAGGCCCGAGGCTGGGCTGGAAGCCAGGGAGTCGGTGCACAGGTCTGGGGTTTTACCGTACAGCGGGCTGCTGCCACCGCTCAGGCCACCAGCGCTACCGAGGCTCCCTGTGCCCGAGGAGGGGGAGTCCAGACTGGCCTGCCTCGCCAGCGTGCCGTGGGGGCTGCCCAGTAATGACGGGCACTTGCCAGAGTCCGGCGTGCCCGGAGAGCTGGCCTTGCTGCTGGCTTTCGTACCAAACAATCTGGGGGGGTAGAGAGGTGGGTGCAGTCATTTAGAAATGCTCAAAGGACAAGTGATGAGCATCTGCAAGCTCCATGCTGGAAAATGAAGGACTTTTGTGTACTTTAGGCTGAGAAAATGGATCACGTTACGGTCATCTCAAGGGTTCAATGTACAGTCATGGAAAAAATGATTAGACCACCATTTTTTCTTCAGTTTCTTGTTCATTTTAATACCTGGTACCACTAAATGTCATCATGTGACTAAAACAGACAGAAAAGAAAACACTGAACGCATAAAAGCAGTGTTTTTGGCAGTACAACGCCATAGCTATTGATGTAAAAACTTAAGTGATTTAGGTTATAATCAAGAAAACCATGGAAAATGGTAAGATATCAGCTCTTAAATAAAACTCTTATGAGCAATCTTTGTGGTTATCGTTATGTTTGTCCAAACAAATGTACCTTTAGTTGTACCAGGCATTTAAAATGAACAAGAAACTGAAGAAAACAAGCGTGGTCTAATAATTTTTTCCATGACTGTATAATACAAGTTAAATTCTACTGCTGCGCTGGTCACAAGGCTCAAGTGCCTCAAAGATCATTTCAAAGATTCTAAAACACTTCACTAAATCACAAAAAAATTAAATTCTTCTAAATTATTCTTCTCTTATGGAACATTTAATGTAATGTACTGCATTCTATATCGACACGTACTTTTAAAGCTTTGTCTGTTTTAGCTTGTTACTTTAAAGTGGCCATATTATGCTCTTCGGTGTTTTCTGAATTAGCGATAGTCTTATGATGAATTACCGTTGAAGGCTCAAAACATGAGAACAAGATACAATGTATAGTTTTCAAGGTGCTGAAAACATGTTCTTTTGGAGAGTTTTTTTCCAACATCAGCTCTCTATGATGTCATTGAGGGCAGAATTTCCTTATATGGTCGTACACTCAAGGCAGTGGCAACCACAAAAGAAAGAGCTTCGGCAGTATTTTAAAAACATTTATGACTGCGCAGCAAGGGTCAAGTGTGTTTTCCAACCCTGTGGATGTGCTAGTACTCACTATTTTAATTTTGCTTCCATGATGTTTTCGAGAGAGATGTGTTTTTGGTTGCGATGGAAAGTAGGCTGACCATGGCTCAGTGGTTTGTTTTTTTCTAGTCCGGCAACAGAACATACGTATTTGTTTTTCACAACATTTCTCTGAGGATTTTGTGAGCAAAAGAAAGCTGACGGTGGCTGTTAGGAGCTTGAGAACCAGAAAAGATAAGTAAACTGTTGGCCTTGCATTGGTGCCCTGCATGTGGGGTCACTTTGTGTGCATCTTCTTAGTGCAAACGTCGTGGGTTCGGTGCCCATAGTTGGTAAATCTCACACTTTTATGCCTTGTCTTACCCAAGCAAATGAAAACATTTAAATGAAATAAAAATCAATTAACTTTAATGCTTCTCAGGCAAAGAAAAAGAATATCACTGATTATCTCGCCAAGACCATCTTGATTGTTGGCAGTTATGGAGTCAAAAGTAGTTTGGCAAAAGCATCATTAGCTTTCTGTTTCTTGGCCGCAGACTTTTCTGACTCAGTTGGCATTTTACCGCACTTCCCACGTCTACGCCTATTAGCAGGGGCGGAGACAGAAAAACACACATAGAGACGATGAGAGACTGGATGATGATATTACCTGTAATGTCACATAATAGCAAGCAATGAGCATAGCATTTGCCTGACAGAGACATCCAACTGAAGTCTATGTTGTGCTATCCACTTTCTTATTTTGACTTATATTTTAAATTACAGTTGAATCATGTTCAAGTCAGAATGGGATTTTTGGCTTGAACATGCATGAGACAATCTGAGGTTTTGTTGTCAGTGGGTGTGTTTACATGGGAAGTTTAATTCCTCTTTAATTCAGAATTAAGGTTAAAGCCGAATAAAAGTTACCATGTAAACACAGAGTTCCATATGAAAATGTCAATTCCGAATTAAACTTAATTCCGAAGTAAGTCGCTGGTTTATTCCCATTTTAATTCCGAATTAAGTAATTCCGCGGTCATGTTAACACTCATTCCTGTTTAAATTAATTCCCGTCTTTCTGCGCATGCTAGTTCTCTTGTCCGTCTGTTGCGATAACGCTTATATTCCGCGCTGGGCTTGTTTTCAAGATGGCGGCACGCAGTAAACGGTGTTCAAGAGCAGAGACGATTTATTTAATAAATAGCTTGGAGGAACTGGAAATAATTAAAAGAACAGATGGCAGGAAACATAAAAATTGTGAGCTTTTCAAAGTTGTAGCGGCCAGGTTAAATGAAGGAGGTTTCGCAGATAGAGACGCCACCCAGGTCAAAAATAAGTGAAATGTTGTTGCTAACCAGTTAGCTAAGTTTGTTTTCTTCCGGTAGATGTAAAGACGTTCCCCCCCCCCATCCAATCAGAACCCTTCCCAACCCCCAGACCTAAAGCGGAGTTGGATAAAGCCGAACAAACGTGTTTTCCACGTAAACCCTAATTCGGAATTACTATTTCCATGTGAACTCGAAGGAAAATAGTTTAATTCGGAATTATTTAATTCCTCATTTTAATTCCTAATTAAAAAACATCATGTAACTGCAGCCATTTACAGGAAATATTAAAAAGGTAGAGTAGAGTTGATAACATGCAGATATATAGCAAATTTGTGCATCTGACTGTCAACAGGAGTTTGGGCCATAAGCTCCGCCCATTGGACAATCGTCCAGAACCAATCAGAAAACACTTGAGCCAATGCTTGAGCGAGGAAGAACCTCTCCTTGTGATGATCAGTGTTTGTTGTTCAGAAATAATCGAAGGCTTTTGGGTGCAAAGCTACTTTAGAGGTACCAGAGTACAAAATAAGATGGTTGAAAGTGAGCATGACATGGCAACTTTAAATAACCTAATCTGTTCAACCCCCTTGACCATTTTTGTCCTCTACAGCCTGATGTTCTTCCAGCGCCTCTTTTCAATCTGTCATTGAAGGGTTCACACAAAATTTAGAGGGGAGACTCTCTTGAAAAAGGAAAAGCTTGAGGCTATTAAAGATGAAACAGGTTGGCTTGACAGAATTAGACGGGACACATGTTCGGACACGTCGGCTGCCGATGAAAATCTTCTGTCACCTGTCTGTTCTTATAAAGACTGCTGGGATTGATTTACTTGATCTGAATTAAAAGTCATCTTCTGGGTAAAATGCATTTTATCTGCAGTGGAATATCAACAGCACCAGGGAGCAGTCTAGCTGTGCAGTCAAACATGTCGTAATCAAGCATGATTTATTGGGTCTTTTATATTTATTTTGTGCATTTAAGTAAACTGATCAACATGTTGGAATTTATAAGTTAAATTTACGATTACACAAGACTGGAGAAGAGCCTGCAACAGGAAAAAAGTGTGTTTAAGGCAAAAGATGATTTTTTTTTTTTAAAGACCTGAGCTTGTTGCTGCATGCTTGTTGTGCTGTAAAAGCCAATAATAGCTAAATCGAAAGAAGAATGCGATGAAATGGTTGAGTCACTCTGAAACACACAAGGTGAGTGAGAGACGCGATGCGAGCGGGTGGCTTGTGATGCGTGTCTGACCTGCGAAACGTCGGAGAAGCGATATCTGGGTATTTGGAGCCTGGCTGCCTGAGGCCGGACTGGCCGGCTGAACTGGAGGTGGGGCTGGACTTCGGAGAGGTGGAGAGTCCAGCCGCCGGGTCTTGGTCCGTAACCGCCACTTTCTCTTTATCCGTCTGGTTGACCGTGATGGGGCTGGAGCGGTCGGAGCACGCTTTCCCCTCCCTGCGCTTGGCGCCCGCCTGCGTCGCGGCCCCGCCCGCGGACTTGCCGCTGACATTTGAGTCGATGCTACTTGAGCTGGAGCGATGCCCGCTGCGTCCCGCCGCCACCCCGCTGGAGGATTTGGCCGGTCTCGGGAGCGAGCGGTACTGCAGGGTCACTTTGGAGCCGCTGCAGCTGAGCAGGACGCCGTCGTCCTGAGGCTGCGAGCCATCCAGGCTGGTTTTCCGCACACCACCGATGCCGGCGCCTTTGCTGAGGGCGGATGAGGACTTGGGCGCCTTGCCCAGGGTCGCCGAGCCACTGGCCAGGGTCGCACCACTTGACGTGATTAGGGTGCCGGGGGGACCGGAGATCTTCTTATACCCAAAGGAGCCGGTGGCGGGTGGGCGTCCGATGCCGGAGGGAGGTTTCTTGCCTTCGTCCCCGCTACTTCTCCCAGCGTCTGAGGGCGAGCGCTGAATGCTAGGCGAACTCTTGGAAGGTACCTTGCCCTTCTCTGAGGCCTTAGCGTCATCAGTTTTGCCTGTCAAATTGCATGAACACATCATCACTCACAACGTTTCATGGTTCAAATTGCTTTTTTTTTCTCTACCTGTGGTGCTTGAAAGCAAGAAAAGTCAAATTACTGTGAACTCTAACCACGGGCCATAAGCTTTGTACAATGGAAATCTATAAGGAACTGCATATTTTTGAACCACAAATCTCACTGAAATGTTTCATTGATCAGAGTTTTTATCCTCTATCCACATTAAATACAACAAGATTTTAATGACTTGTGATTTTAACTTTCACATTGATAACAGCAATGATTCCTATGCCAGAGAATTTTTAAACCTTTTAAACAGTATGGGTTTTAAACAACACGTAACACAGCCTACGCACAACAGAGGACACACCCTGGATCTGTCATAACGTATGGTCTGTCCACTGGGGTGTCCTCTGTTGTTGACCTGGCTGTGTCTGACCACTATTGTGTGTTTTTTAACATCACCAGTTTTAGCCAGCAGGAGGCCCCGCTGAGAACTGTGAAGAAACGATATATTACTTCTGAAGTGGCTGCAATTTTTATTGACATTTTAATCCAAAGTCCTGCTCAGATCTTACCTGTGTCCTGTGATTTTATTGTTGATTATTTTAACAACAAGCTAAAATCAGTTCTTAACTCAGCAGCTCCATTTAAGACAAAACTTTTAAAAACTAAATCCAAGATACCATGGAGAAGCAATGAAATTAAAAAGCTGAAGAGAGACTGCAGGAGAGCAGAAAGGAAATTGAGAAAAACAAAACTAACAATCAAATGTTTCTTTTGGTCAAAGACCAAATTTTTTTTTTTTTTTTGTGAGAAGCACATATTAAATTTAACAATCAATGATGACTGAGCTGCGTTTTCCACGCTTACTGCTGCAAATAAAACATAATGTATGCTTCTCCTGCAATGATCCCTTAATAATGACCCATGAGAGAATCCTTAAATTATACGAGTGATCTAATAACTGAATTATAGCTATGATGAGCATTACTGTATAAAAGGTAAATAGTATAAAAATAAAGTAGCTAATAAAAAAATGCTCAGAAAAGATTTCCCTTAGGATGCATTTAGTTGCTAAATGAGTGTTATGTTCCCAGTTTTGTTTAAAGTTATTCAGTTAACTTTGTTAGGGGTAGTGAAAAGTGAAAAGTTGGTTAAATAAAAACCCTAAATGCTGAGAGTGCACATTTGTTTACAAGAAAATAAAAATTTAAAAAATAAAGCAACTTTAAACTGGTATAATTAAACTATTAAGTGACATTAAAAACATTAATCTTTCTTTAAAATCATCTTCCTTTGGAGATGCATCCTTCCACTTTAGCACCTTACATGTACGTTCACGGTAAAGACTTTCACGGTAAAGACGGTAACATGTCCTACCTGTGTTTTTTGAGAGCAGCAGGGGTACCCTTGGTCCTGGGTGGCGTAATGCCCACCTGGGCTGTCATGCCCCTCCTCCATGAACCAGTTTGGGACATTTGGGCCAGCGCAGCTGCTTTCTGACCAGTATCTTCATACTGGCCCTGGGTTTGGGATGAAGAGCAGGAAGGGGAAGGCTTCCAGCGAGAGGAGCTACCGCTGGGATCCATGCTTATGTCCAGCTCCTCCTCCACTTTCTTCAGGTCTTCGGCTCCAGCCCAACTGCTGCTCACCTCCTGCTCCACATGCTTGGACCTACTTCCTTTCTGGGACTGTGGAGGGGGGTGTTGGTGGGTACCAAAGGAAGCATGTGCACTTATTAGAGGATGATTTAGCAAGAATAACAAAACCATAAGAGATTAGGGCTGATAAATCTTTCAGAAAATAAGTTAAACCTGTCAAACAGAAAATCAATGATCAAGTCATGTCATGTCTTACTAAAAGCAAAACAAATCTCCTGCTTGACACTTGAAAAGAGAAGAAATGGTTATTCTTTTTCATCTCATAATCAGTTTTAATTTAATTTGAAAGAATATTTGATTTCGGAAGCGTCATAAAGCCTTTACAGTCTCCCATCCTCTCTTTAGCACCCAAGTATCTTTGGACTCAACAGCTTTTGGATGTCTTTACGGCATCATCTCACACATCAGCAGCAGTGAGACGAGCTTAAAGAGCTACAGTGGACGTCTTGGCACAGACGACTAAGAGGTTCAACAAAGTAATGACGGAAGAGAAAACAGGAGAGTGACCCAGCAAGGGACCAGACAAGAGTTCAATCCTGGACATTACTGTAAAAAAACAAAAAACAACTTAACTTCTACTTCTTTGGGAGCTATGCGTCTGAGCTAAGATTGCAAAAGTTTCTTTGTGCTGCTTTGAATTATTATCTAAACACACATACACAAGCTTGTGCAAATTATTTTGTTCATGTTAAACCTTACATGTAACTACAACCAGATTAAACCTAATCTCAGTTTACACCTTGGTGCTAACCCGGTGTCAGTCGGACCAGGCTTTGGTCCCCACAAGGACTCACGACCCCAACAAGGTCAGTAGATGTGCCAGGAAAGGTCCTTATGAAGTAGCAACAACAAGAACACACACACACACACGCACACATACTTCCAACAAAGCAACACACAAGCTGAGCAGCGGGGTTTGTTCGTGTCTGTGCGTGAACTCGCAGCTATCTTTGGAATCTGAAACGCACAGATCTCCACTTTTGGGAGGCATACAAACACACCCACACAAACACACGAACACAAAGAACAGCGATAACCAGCCTACCTTAGCAGATGGTCAGTCTCCCTAGCAACACCAGGGTCTCTTAAGAGCCCAGTCTGTTGAGTATTTCATGACGAGCCAAGGATTCTTGGCAGAACAAAACTAAAGTCTCTGAGGAGAACTGGGTACTGCTTTTTCAAAGTTAAATCCCTGAGCTGACTCACAGACCAGCCTTCAAACTAAACCAACAATCTTTAAAAGAAAACATTCAGAACAGACCAATCCTTTTTACATGGAGTAACTAATATAGTTTTATTTTTAAGGCCATCTGTGCCTGAGTTCCCTTCTTTCAAACCCCTCCAGGTTACAGAATCGTTACCAGCGTGAATAAAAATCTCCAGGAAGGGAACAGTAAATGTTTGGGTGGCCTCACCTGCGCTCCTTTGTTTTTGCGGGACGAGCTGGCGGCGGAGTACGCGGGCGTATTCAGATCATCGGTGCTAACGTTGTCCAAAGTGTCGCTGAGGCCGCTGCTCACCGAGCTGCTGTCGTCCCAGCTACAGAGGAGAGGAACAGGGCGAGAAGCCGGCTGATTAATCCCACGGATGACCAAGTTAGGGCACATGTTCTCAAAGTCAGTCTCACTTTTTAAATGCCTAACCCTAACATGCAGCACAGGGGGCAGGCTGGGAGTCGAACCTGCGACCGCCGCAGGACTGCAGCCGCCGTACAAGAGCTGCCTGTCAGTCTCACTTTTAAGTTCCAGTCCAACGACTATATTCTTCTTGTGTGGATCATTGACGATCACTCAGCTTGCTTCATGAAATTTTTCTTTTTCTTTTGATTTTTAATTTTGGTGGAAAAGCAGCGGGCGTGAGATGATTACTGGAGCTCCTCAGAGTGAGTAAGAATCTGAGCAAATCAATATAGGAACGTAATTACTTCCATCCATCCATCCACTATCTATGAACGTAATTACTTGATGTTATTAATTATCTTGCATGGAATGCAAACTGACAAATCCCTTTTATAATGAGCTGTACGTAGATCAAACAAGCCGATCATTTCCAAACGATCCGATTAGAGCAGGAATAAAGTGCAGAAAAACGTGTCATTAAACCTCAAATATATTTCCTTCCCTTCGACATGATAAACCACATCGAACAATAATAATACATTAGCTCCTTATTTTCCTCTGTCATGCATTTATTCGTACAAAGTGGCAGCGAGAACCAGTCGTGATGAACAACAGAGTCCTTGTACACATTAACTGCTTTCAGTGCCAGTTTCACTCTTATCTGATTTTGCCTTTGTGTGCACCTCAAATGTAGAAGACCCACCCTCAATACAGATTTAAAAAAAAAAAAAAAAAAAAAAAAAAAAAAAATATATATATATATATATATATATATATATATATATATATATATATATATATATGTAGTCATGGAAAAAATGATTAGACCACCCTTGTTTTCTTCAGTTTCTTGTTCATTTTAATGCCTGGTACAACTAAAGGTACATTTGTTTGAACAAACATAACGATAACCACAAAGATTGCTCATAAGAGTTTTATTTAAGAGCTGATATCTTACCATTTTCCATGGTTTTCTTGATTATAACCTAAATCACTTAAGTTTTTACATCAATAGCTATGGCGTTGTACTGCCAAAAACACTGCTTTTATGCATTCAGTGTTTTCTTTTCTGTCTGTTTTAGTCACATGATGACGTTTAGTGGTACCAGGTATTAAAATGAACAAGAAAGTGAAGAAAAAATGGTGGTCTAATAATTTTTTCCATGACTGTATATCCACATCCATGGGAGTTTAAGTGGACAATGATACAGATTCATTACTAACAGAAAGACTGTAGAGACGACCACAAGAGCTGAGACAGGCATCTCAAAATGACCATTAAAAGCATCATTAATATGAATTCATTTAGAAAGTAGAGAAAAGGAAAACACTTCAAGAAGCTAATTAGACTTTTTTTCAACAAATCAATTGATCTATAATTCATGATGATGTAGGGAGCGAACAGTGAACGTGCTTGACTTGTGCAGGCAAAATCAAAATTCATAAGCCATTCATTAGTTAATTTTAAATGCGCACAGCTCATAGTATTAAAATTAAGTCAGTTTATTGTATGAAAATATAGAAACAAATGTTTCAACACAAACAAATCTGCGGTACGTTTGGCAACAAAAGCCTGGTGCTGCAGTGCACACAGCGAAAGTGAATAGACGCTAAATGCACCTGGCACCTCTGATGAAGGAAGAGGTGAGCAGATACTTAGCAACCCAGTTATCCACTGGTGCAGTGCAAAATTGATTTTAATCTTCTGACAGTTTTAAAATGAGCAGCATTTATCTTCACAGCCTAAATGTGACCCGGCTAGTGACTGCAGAGAATCACAAACTGGAAGGCGTCTTCTCAGACGGAATAACGGGGCTAAATATAATACGCTCAAATTACCCAAAAGAGACTTTTGCTTTTGTTGCTGCACAACAGTTTTGGATAGAAAAGCAGAACAGGTAATGGGGCTTTAGTGGTAATGCAAATCATCACCAATTTCTCATTTTACAATCTTAATCTGCAATTTAGGGATTTGATTTTCCTTCAAATGCAAGTTACAATTTTCAAAGCGTCTCAGAGTTGAAGGTTTAACGAAGGTCAGAAGCTTGACATAATAACAAATAAATGATATTCCAGTCGTCAATCTTGGATTTGCTGGCACAAATCCTCAGTTTCTGGTAGAGGTGGGCGATACTGGGAATTTTGGTATCGATCCGATACCAAGTAAATACAGGGCCAGTATCGCCGATACCGATACCAATACCGATACTTTTTCATATTGATCTTGATCTGACATGAAACTGCAGACCTTTTGGTGTTTTTGTGATTTTTATCTTTGGATTATTTTGTTAAAAACCAGAATAGAATAGAAACTTTATAGGTGACAGAAAAATACTTTATCACAATTAACATTTTTCTGTAAATGTTCCTTGGAGTTGAATTGTTCTGTTCATGATGCTTTTTCTAGTCTACCTCTTATGATATTATATCTTTCAATACTTGTGTAATTTTGTTTGCACTAAGGTTATTATCGTTAATGAAAAAGAACAAAAAAACGAAAACTAGAATTGAAAAAACATTTTCGTTAACTGAAATAAAAATATAAACGAGTTTTAAAAAAAAACGATAACTAACTGAAACTGTATTGTTTCAGTGTACTGTACTAAGTGTTTCAAAACAAAAACAAATAAAAACTAGCAAAACTGCTCTAAAAATGAATTAAAACTAACTTAATTTGAAAAACTAAACTAAAAACTAAAACTAATGGAAAATCCCAAACTACTCTAACCCTGGTCTGCACTGTGTGGACTTTCCTGTTGCTTTAACGCTATAAATTTCACCGTTGTGGAATAAATAAAGGATTATCTTATGTTATTTTATCTTATAACACCAGAAAAAAAGCTTGAGTATCAATCTTTTTACACGAGTATTGTTCGATATCAATACCAGTGCTGGTATCGATATTATCGATATCTGGATCGATCCGCCCACCTCTAGTTTCTGGACTTTCTTTTAACGAGAAAGAAATAAGACTGTTGTTGCGTTGTGATTTGGGCTTTAAAGCATCAGTCACAAGTCGAACCAAGCGCCTTGATTCGAATGTTTCTGAACCCATCATGCTTTGGCAAACAGAGACCCACTGGCTCTGAAACATGCCTTAACTTTTCCCTTTTCACTGCTCTTCAGTCTGCGTTGAGGGGAGCAAATCTGACAACAGATGGCTGCTTCGGTCCTGCCAGCGTTACTGAGAGTCCAGATTGAATGTGTGCTTGGTGCTGGTGGGTCTATAAATTCAATCTGATTTAATCTATCCCTCCGCTCAGCGCTGCGTGAATCATAAGGTCCGTCTGATTTAAAGTTACCTCTCTGGTGAGGATGTCTCGTCTCAGAAAACCTCAGAAGTGACACTGAAGCTGCACGCTGAATATGAAAACAGAGAGCGTGTAAAAAATGAGAAAGAAACCTGTTTTTAGCTGAGATAAAAGGCACAGATGGCTTTTATGAGAGTTGATTGCTCCGGGACTCAAATACACAAATCAAATACAGTAATTCTCCTAATAAACGATCCAAAACTTCCACCGGGGGGACGTTTATTTGACCCCCAAAATTTCAGATATCGTTCTCAGATTCTTTGCAGATTTAAATATAAAGAGGTTTTATGTTATCAATAAGTTATTAACTATTTTTTCCCTGCTTCTTACAATGTTGAAATCAACACGTTAATAAGTACGTTTACGGTTTACTGGCCTTTTCAATACAACACTGGACATCTTCTTCTGTCAACTGCAGGTGGGATTATTATTTCTCTAAAAGAAATTCCTAACACAGAATGATCTTTGCAGTCATAACCACACAATAAAGATACATTTTAGCCTTGTGTCCACTCGTTTAAAAGTATTTCTCCAGCTACTGCATTCAAGTCATCTGGATGAGCAACAAAGTGAGATCAGAGTTTCCCGAAGGAAGTAACATTATTTTGTAGATATATTTCTAGCAGGTTAGCTGGGACTCACAAGTGACGTTTGTCTTTACCAAGATGAAAGCTGGTATTTAATATTTAATACTTGAGGGAAACTCAGTGGTCCTGCATGTTTAAAAAAAGCTGCAGTGTGTTTGGATTTAGAAAGAAAACGAGTTACATTTCTAATTAAGTTGCATCAGTTTTGATTGGTTTAAAGAGACAAATTCTGATCGTTATAAACAAAACTTTCTAATGTATTAACGAAATGTGTGTGGAACAGACATTTGACTCCCTTTTTCAACCATGTCTGTACATCTCTGTTAACAGCAGCTGGAGTTAAATCACTTGATTCTGACATAAACTTGGACACAACTTACACTCACTAACTCTTAAAGTATAGTACATAGTATGAGAATACAAATAGTATTGTTTGAATGTGCAGTAAAGAGTAAAACACAAACCAACCCCTCAGTGTCTCTGCTCTGCTTCAAGTTGGTGAAACATCACGTAACAAATAGTAACAATGAAAAAAAAAATAAAAATCCCAGTTGATGGGTAATATATGGGATAAAGGTTCAATGAACCCCAGTTCTAACTGTCAGTTCAGTGTTTTAAGGTGGTAACAATAAGAACTGCTGTTTATAAAGGCAGTATTTCATGATTTTCCAAGTTTGTTTTTGATAGCATATGGAAACTTTATGTTACGTTGCTGGAAGCTTCTCTCTGTGTCTAAGAACCCGGGAGAGAAAAGAGAAAGTCTGAAAGATCTCACACTGCAAAACACGAGAGCTGCAAAAGTTCAACGCACTAAAAGTGTTATTATTTTAAAGCAGTGGTTCTCAACTGGTGGGTCGTGACCCAAAAAGTGGGTCGCAGACCCATTTTCAGTGGGTCATGGGCCTTTGTCTGGGAAAGGAAATGCTAAAAAAAAAAAAAAAAAAGAAAGAAAAAAGCGTGTCATTCATCCTCCTCAACAGTAGATGGCGATAATGTCCAGTAATGTGAGTTGACACCCGCCAGTTCACACCATAGAAGAAGAGTTTGTTTACATATGTTGAGCAGGTGAAACACAGATACAACCAAGAATATATGAGATATGGATTTAATTATCTTGAAGTCAAAGGTCAGTGATGGTTATGCAGCTAAAACTATATATTTTGAGTTCTTTTTGAAACTACTGTTCAGTGGTTTCACTGTTTTATTTCATATTTGTGCATAAAAAGCACTGATGAGTCTTAAAAATGGCTGTTACTGAAATGTTCTAATTGTTATGTCAGCTTTATGATTAATGCTTAAATAAGTGACTAGACAGTTTTAATAGGTAAATTGTTATATATTCAGGAAGTCGGTACTCAGCAAATGCTACATATTTGAGTTCTTTTTGAAACTACTGCTCAGTGGTTGCACTTTTTTATTTCATGTGTTTGTTGCATGTTGAAGTCTGTTCAAAAAAAGGCTGAAGTTACTAAAGTGAAGTGTTTTGGATTAAATTTAAATGCAGCTAATTGAGCATCAAAGGGAATATTTCCCACTTGAAGTCATTTTCGGTTTTTGCCATTTTGGTTCACCAATAAACTTATTTTTTTGTGTTGACATTCTGTGATATTCTATTCTACTGTCTCTGATTCAAACTGCACGATCTTTTCATTCAGTAAATTTGAGAAGTTGGAAATTTTCCTTGATTTGGGTCACGGCTTGTCATTAAGGGTGATGGTGGGACCTGAAGCCAAACCAGTTCAGAACCACTGGTTTAAAGCAAATCAAAATGTCTCCATCCTAAAAGGAATGACTAAGACATGGACGTTTTGGACATGCATTTACTCCACGTAAGTAAAATATGATGAATGAGGGAGAATATTTAGTCCAGTAAGCTCATGGCGGAGAAGCAGTGGAACAGACTTATTGGTATTGATCAGAACCTCCATGTAAAGTCCCTGCAGAAAACCAATTATTGCATCTTCAATGCTTCAGCTGCTCCTGTGGACCTGCTCACTGAAGATCAAGAATTTGAAGTTTTCTCTCTCTCTCTCTCTCTCTCTCTCACACACACACACACACACACACACACAAATAAATAAATTGCACTCCTTCTTCTGAAAATCCCTCCTGACTGTAAAAAAACTAAATATTTCATCAGAACGACTTCCTGGATCAGCTCTGACTGCTACGACAGAAGTGAGGCTAGCTAAGCCCCTCCCCTCAGACCCGCACACGTTCACATGCACGTCACCACGCCTCGTATGGGAGGAGGGGGGGGCGATGCTCAAAAAACGGTACAAGCAAACTCAATAACCTCACAGCACGAGGAGCCGTAACTTCTTAAATTAACTATGAGCGACAACACAGAGATCAGCAGATCTGAGGAAGAACCGCTGAGGAACAAAATGGCTTCCACAAGAGGTTAGACTCCACAAATCAACCCTCATCATCGACATCAATCTGAAATCATACAATTTATTTAATATTCAAGTGTCGTCTTAGACTGTTATCTTCTACATAGAGCATTTTTTATCAACAGATACATAACAGAGTGATTTTAAAGCCTCTGATCCTGACCAGGTCAGATGCTGCTTCTACCTAAAAGAAAACTCTTCCCAGGACAAGGAAGCATCACACCTTTTAGCTGAAGAATCTGATATTAGGGAGGGAACTTCATTTTCATCAGATATTACTGAAATACTTTATTTTCAGCAGCTGCATCGCTGCTGAAATTCATTTCTGTGGCTCCGTTCATTCATGCAAACATGATCTCATGCAATATTCAGTCCCGTTCTCTCAACAGCCAAGAGGAGAGATGCCATCAGCAGCCTAAACAAAGAAAATCACATTAAATCACAGATATAAATCAGAATTTGATGGCAAGATCAATATATTTAGGGGCTCTTCCTGATTGGACGAAGAAGCAGAGGAGCACTTTCATAACAAAACACTTCACACATTTGAACTTTTCCTCATCTTTTGATCAACTAAACACTTCGGCTGATATTTATCTCTTTCTCAAAGCTGGAGAGGCTTGTAAATGTTTAGATCTAAACTGCCAGAGATCACACCATCGACAGTGACTTCCACATCCATCACCTGCTCATTTTCCAAACCTGCTTCTGTTCAAGGTCAAGGGGTGCGAGGGGGGGGAGGGGGGGGCCTTAATGAGGCAAAGTGTATAGTTTAAAAAAATTAAAAAAAAATCAAACTTGTTGATTCAGTCTGCAGGAAAAGTGTAATTAAAATGTACTTAACAGTGAAAGCTCAACTTTAAAAACATTAATATACGAGCATCACAGAAGCAGGGATCAATAACTTTTGGCGGGAACAAATCAGAGCTGCTAAATCGCTATAATAACACTGAATGTAATTTCATTCTTCTCCCGCCGTCGCCCGTCAGAGCCGTCTGCTGTGCGCCGGATGGTTTCCAGCTCAACTCACCTGTTCGGGGACGGTTGCGTCCTGTTGTCTTCTCATAGACGTGTCTGTCTTTGATCCGGCTCGTTACCTGGACTACTCACCTGACGCAGAAGCTAGAAGCTGCCGCTCGACTGGAAGTCAAAAGAGGAAATGAAAAAGCGAAAGAGAGGAAGAAAGGACTCTCTCAGTCTTCCTCCCTCCCTTCCCTTCATCCCCCCTCCCCTCCCCCTCCCCCTCCCCGACCAAGACGGGCCTGACGGCGCTCAGAGAGGCAATTAGACGTGTTGTTAGCAGCAGGTAGCGCAGGGTTAATTAAAGAGGGTGACAACAATGCAGAATAGAGCCGAATCAGAGAGGAGGATGAGATCTGAGTGTGATTTATCAAAGGGATCTCATCATTATACGTGAGGTTTAAACAGCCTTGAGTTCAAATAGATTCACGCTTTCATTCATCTTTATTTTTAAAAGTATAACAGCAGGTTAGTATCACAGAGCCACCCGGTCTTATAACTGTGAAATACTGCGTGGATATCTCTGGAGACGTACCATCACGATTTACTGCTTTCTTTTGTTTTTCATGGACGCTTTCATTACAAAGACTTTTTTTTCTTAAAGTAAAAGTGAAGATGATATGAGAATAAAAAGAGTGAAGGAAGCACAGAAGCGAAGCCTTGGAGTTTTATTACAAGTACAGAAAAAAAGAAATGTTAGCAAGGACAAACAGACAAAGAGACCGACGATCAGATTTACTAATATGGGATGGATGGAAGCAAACGGAGTTCAGCTCAACTCAATTAAAGGAAAGAACGGGGCGACCTTGGGGCGACCTTGGAGGAGCGACGCGTCTCTGGGCTGTCAAAGACGTCGTGGCTTCCTGCTGCAATGCAGTCAAAGATGACAACAACATCTTCTGCAGCACTTTCTGGAAGGCTTGATACATCCCCACTGGGTTTGTTCAACTCTGTGGCAAAACTTATGAGGGATGTAAAAAAGCATCCCACACAAGAGCTCGTCAACCACAGACGCTCAAACCTCCAACCTCCCCTGAACTGAAGGAGAAACTCGAACCAACCATGTTTTCAGCTTTTGGACAAACACGGTATTGTGTGAGGGCTGTTCAGCATTTCTGTGTTTTCTGCAGAAATGGGAAAAACAAAATTGAATGCCAAAATATAAGGAAAGTAAAAAGAGTCTTAAAATACAGCTGATGGACTGATATGTCTAGAAAACTAAAACTACCAACTGAATAAAAGCTGTGCTTTCTAAATCTTTGGAGATAGCTTAGCTCATCGTATCAGGTACTGGGAAAATAAAACAGCAGTCTGAACTGATAGTGACTTGATTTTCCTCATCACAACAACTATAGCAACTATAGACCTTTTCGGGCCGGCCCCCCCGGAAGTACCCCGTCCGCCATTGCTGGGTTGTGCTACAGAGCGACAGATTAGCCAGTGTTTTTCTCTTTCTACAAATATATATTTTTATAATGTCGAGTCGGTCCAGTGGGAATACATGTTCCGTCATAAACTGTGTCAACAATGGCGTGAAAATTCAACAATGGAAGAAGAAAGTATGTGAAATACACAAGCCTTTACTGCACGAAGACTGCCTTGTTTGCAGAACAAGAAGTTAGGAAGACGTGGGTGAAAAATATCAACAGAAAGGACTTTGTTCCAAATGAATACAGCCGGGTGAGTTTTCGTTAACATTCAGTCTCGTACTACTCATAGTCTCGCTGAGAGTCCCGGACGATTCTGGCTAAAGAACAGCAGTATGAGGCTACTGTAGCCCTCGGCACTAGCACAAGCCTATAAATCAATAAATGAATGAATGAATGAATGAATGAATGAATGAATTAGGGGAATGATAAAAATAAATTAAATATAACATTAACACATAGCCTAATTTACCGCTAGCGTTAACGTTACAGTAGCATAATCTTTATGGCTTGTTGACGTTAGTTATAACCAGCGTTGCAGCGTCCCACAGTTTTTAGTGTTTGGTTATGGGAATAGATCATGCTATTTCCATAACCAATCATTAAAAACAGCGATAAACTACCTTCATCTGTAACTGGAGGCCACTGCCTAACATCATCAATCCAAGACATGTCTGCGTTATCAGTAACAGATGCTCCACGCTGCTGTGTTTGGGTTAGTTGGTGGAGCACCGCACACTCCAGTTATGGCGGAGCCACTAGGGGGCGCATGTCCACAATTTTCAAGTCGAAAAGGTCTATACAAACACAGGCGACCTGAGTACCGCAGGATGGTGCTGTTTTTATCCACTAGGTGGCAGTAATGTAATACATTGGGGGCTTTTTGCAGACACGACCACTTCCCGTAAAGAAAGCAACAAGCCAAAACAGATGTGATACAGAGCATTAATATTCTACCTTCAAACACTACTAAGTACACTCAAAGTACTACTGCGATGCTGCGGACGGTTAATAACTTATTCTCAAAACAAAGTAGCTACACATCTATCCTTTTATGGATGATGTGACGTGGGTAAAGAATGAGGAACGATCTCTCTGCACAGAAAAGATTAAAGGCACTCATTAAGCATGGGTGGAAGGACGAAAACGGGGAAGAATACTCGTTTTGGATGCCGTTTGGACTTAAAATGAGGATGTACAACATGGTACCGTGCAGTATGAGAAGAACGAGTCTTCAGAAACACTGCAGAAAACCTCTGGGTGACATCACAGAGGGCTGGTTCGGTTCTCCCGCTACAGTCGGTGGTTCGGAGGTGGCGTAACGGGTCTCTGCGGCGTCTGACAGATGACAGATACTCTTCTGGGAACGGCGGCGCTACAACTGGAGCGACGGCGTCAGCAGAACCGGCGGCCGTCTCGAGCTCCTCCTCAGAGGTTTGAACCCAAACCGCCACCGACGTCGGCGTGTTTTCAGCATACGTGACAGCTCTGCGTCCTCAGGGCCGACGGGCTCGCCACTTTTAAACGGCTGAAACATACATACGAACAGCAAAGACTCAGTTGGTCTTTGAGTGTTTTTATTTATTCTGCAGCTTCATGATAAAAATGTGTTGCCATCAAAACCCTAACCCTAACCCTAACGCTAAATATGGAGCCCAGACATCCAGTTTGACTCGACAGCGCTATTAAATTTATACAGCTTTGTAAATGTTTATTTGTTGCAACTGAACCATTAGACTGGTAATTTAACTAGATTATGTTGTCATACTCCACGACAGAGTCAAGCTCCGTGGCAGATTTAGCAGATTTAAACTTCCCAGACCTGTCAGATGATGACTGGAGACCTTTGAAATTTCCAAACAAATTAACTGATGGGGACTAATTAGATGCTCATTCTTCTTTTTATCTATAAATATATCTTGTATTAGCGCTATGTGCACTAAAAAACCGCCGTTTTGACTTAAGATGGCAGACGTGACTTTTACAGAATCACATTTCTGTCTTACGATGGAAAAACATGCCACTGGACACAATATGTAAACTTTTCTGCACGTAAATATTCACTGAATATGATTAGAAAGTTTCCCAGAGGTCTATTTGTGTTTCATAGATCTAAACTTTAAAATGAAATCCTCCTAAACAATGCGGCGGCAGAAGAAAAAACGAACCCTCGGAATTCAAACAGCAGCTAAATGCAACGTTTTCATTTCCAGGTTGTTTTTATTTCATTACAACTTCTTGCCAGCTGCTAGACAGATTTATACAGACAATCTGGAGCAAATTCAAATAAAAATCTCAGGGGCGCAAACCGCATAAACAATCAAATAGCTGCACCGTTCTCCTTTGTAAGCACTCAACCATTTAAATGTAAAAACTTATTCGATTTAAAGTTTTAAATCGAATCGAATGATAAAAATTAGCCTCTTAGCCTCTTTTGGATCAATTAAGGCAGACATAACATCCCCTTTTTTTTAACAACATTTGACATGATTATCTAGATTATATATTCATATTCATACTCATATTCACAATTATCAAACTCGACAATGTAATAAATTACAAATTCCCCTACTTAGAACTTCTCTTGCCCAAATGTCTGTTAAGTACAAGTGTGTCATGTTATGGAATGATCTTCCCCCCTCCTTTTCGAGTTCTACGTCATCTTTTCTTTCGTTTAAAAGAGCCCTAAAAATCCACCTCTTAAGCCATCCCACCCCCTGTAGCAGTCTCACATGTTGATCTTGTTTCTTTTTCCTTAAATTATACCATGAATTCTTTTAGATCCTTTGCATTGTAACTGCATTTTAAGTATTATCTTTTTAATTGATACCGTTTACAATTTGATTAACCTTATTGTAATGTCATTCATTTTCGAGATATTAGTTTTTATTATTTATCAATTAAGTTAAAATTTTGTTTACTTTAGAGAATTGTAAATATACTCTATGTTCTACCTGACTTTATTTTAATTGCTAGGGTTTATTATTTGATTGTCCCTATCGTAATGTGTTTCATTGTCGGTGTAATACTTTAAACAATTTTCGATTACGATTAATTTTGTTTACTTTAAATGATTGTAATTATGTTTCAACCTTACTGTACTTTAAATGTTATTTATATTAATACCGTTTATTATTTGATTAACTTTATTGTAACGTTACTCAGTTACATTGTGTAATCTAACTCGGTTGCCGATTTAAATTGATTTTGTTCACTCTAGAGGAGGAGGGCTTTGTACAAGCTTACATGCTTTTCTCCCTCCTCCTGCACTTGTTTTTAAACATTGCTTTGGATTATCTTCTGTTATTTTGTTGTTGTGCGAACTAATAAATAAAAAAAATTATATATATATTATATATTATATATATATATATATTATATATATAATATATTATAAGTCTGGTCAAGCGATGACAGATGTTTGCTAGCGTGTCTTTAAAAGCAGCTCTGTTTAGAGCAGTTAAACTGGGTCTCTGATGCTGCTGTACCTTCACAACGTACCTGCTGTTACTCGTTAGATGACCCCAAACAAGATGACAGGGTTTGTGCTGGTATTTTTTGAGACGGCAGTCACAAATATATGCAGTCAAGAACAGACACAAATATTTCTCATAACATGCCCCCTTGAAGACGAGTCATTATAAGTTTTCCGTCTGATAAAACTCATGTAGTTGGGCAGCTTGCATGAACAGAAGGTATTAAAATACATATGAGGAAATGAGCTGGGATGGAGGGAGATAATGAATGTCTCCTTAATAATTTAGATTTTCGTCTCCTGCTTAAGGCGGCGCCGCGGTGGCTTCATGTTCAGCAACGTTTCCTCACAACTAGAAGAAGCTAGAAATGGTTTGAATCCCAGCTGAGGTCTTTCTGGTTTGTCTAAAAACGTGCACGCTTTGCCCAAAGAGAGCAGCGATGAGCTCCAGGAGAGCCTGAACAGGAAGACGCTAGTGCTGGATAATCGTTAATTAGTTAGGGGCTGAAACTTTGCAGGTAAAAATGAACGAATTAGTGTCATATAGTCCTAAAGCATGGCAGGTTCTGACTGGCTTACTTAAAACTGGACCATATGGTGGCTGTCATCACTCAGATAAACAGACAGGCAACTCTGAAGCTATTATCCCGCCCTCATCACCCAGGGGTCCATCTTGATGGGGTCCAGGTGGAGTGATCACCTGCTGGCGGCGGCAGGTCGAGGCTGCGTTTGTTGCTTTAGCTGTTTGTCTCTAAGATGAACATCTCTGCCACCGCTGTTCTGCAAACATGTTGAAACTCTTCCATCATTCAGTTTCTTGTGAATTATATGTTAATATACTGTAAGCTATCCTTCAGCTGTGATTAAATGATAGTTATAAATTCTAAACTATTATTTTTAATCAATTGCAATTAAAATATCCCATTTCTGTTTCAGACAGCTGTGTTCAGCTAAGCTAACTCGTTGTTGCCTTTAGCTTCTTATTTAGAGTACTACAATAAGCAGGACTGATACAGAACACGTTATTTAACAATCTTGAAAACTGTTATCCTAAAAGCATAATTTCCTAAGTCACATTTGGGATTAATGTGCTGTTGTTATGCTTTCTAAATGTTACTTTAGATGTTGCTGAGGCTGCATAACTGTGAAATTTGTAGAGAGTAAATAATTATAGTTATAATGCCTTTTACAAGCAGGGTTTACATCTCTGATTGATCCACAATGAAGATCAGATATTCAAAATGCTGATATGTAATATAGAATTCATGAGGATGATAATAATAATGTTTTTAAGTTAATAAGGATGTTTTGGTGACATCTTTTCTTCAAATAGAGGTTGATTTCTCAAAGTATTCCTCAGAGAATTTGAGCCTCCCACTAAAGTCACATTGAGAGTGATGCATTCATTAAGATGCTCTAATTAATACACTTAAAATGTGAGAGTTAGAGGAGGAAAATCCAGCTTCACTGAAGTACAGTGCTGTAGTCAAACCTCGCATCAATAAATTTCATTGCCAGTATTCACTGCCAATATAACAGTCACTGACTTGACTCATTAATTCAGCGGATGGCTAACTGGAAAAGCTATTTCATGTTCCAAAGAGGAAATTACAACAATTATTATGAATAATAATAATAATACAGTCAGCATCTTTCAGGAGGAGTCCAAAAGCAGAGTTAAAATAATGCAAAGCAATGAAACAGAGGAGAAATCTTCATTTGAGCATCATGATGGCTAATTAGCGTACGCTCGTGAGCATATATTAGCATATTTCTCAGCAATGAGCATGTTTTGCTAAGAAAAATGTATCTGTCTTCAAGCACCTGCATAAAGGAGGAACACAAACATGCACGAGCACACGGTCCAAACACAGCTGGCTCCTAAATTCAGAGACAACGCAACTTTAAATTACTTTCACAGTTTGCTAAGTTCAGCATGTGCGCCTGAACGCATCCCATTATGTTTGAACGACTGAAAAAGATCATAGTGTGAGGAACGGAAAGAGTTCCAGGAGAAGAACACCTGTTTCAGGTGTGAGGGAGGATATTTTGTTCCCAGGCAGAGACGAGTGACGCAGAAACTTCTGTAATGACTGGCTTTGTCACTGATGCTAAAAACCTTCTCCTCCACATCTCCTCCCTGCTTACGGCGGCACTTTAAAAGAAGCGCAGCTTCACCGCGACTGTGATTGACAGCCTGAATCCCGCCGCTCAGCAGCACACATCTGAACATCTAGCCGAGGACAAACGCTCAGACAAGCTAGCTTTTGTCAAGCGTGGAGGACGCAGGCACAGACTTGTCTCCGAGCCCCCAAAGCTTCAAACCAACGACTAAAGGAAAAAAGAAAAACTGCAGAGTCCAGCAGAGAGATGCTAGCGCACACACTCCAGACATCAGGATGCTAAAAGCAAAGCCTTGTTACTTATTCATGTCTCTGCTGAGAAAAGGGGGAGCCTGTCAGTGTCAAAACATTCTCCTTTGGCATCTTTTCTTGACAGTAAAGCCACAAGCGTGCGCTCATCTATGTTGCATGAAAGCAGGTTATTTTTAGAAGAAGACAGAAGTTTTTAGCCGAAGCTGTGTTGACCATTGTTTTGAAACAGACTGAGCAGAAGGATCTGATCTGTTCTAGGCCAGATGGTCTAAATTATAAACCTAAATTTAAAAATAAACCTAAATTATAAAAATACTGGGATGATGTGTGGAAAGAGATGACAAATATACTAAGTTATGAATTACCTAAAACATGCACTGTATTATACTTAGGAAATGTAAATCGACTGGTATCTGATTAAGATTTTGCTGGCAGCTGCAAAAAAAGCCATTACAAGGAAATGGCACAAAGAAGAGCCACCTACTGGGAGTAACTGGCTGGAAATCATTGATGAGATGTACGTTATAGAGAGACTCACACATTTTATAAGACTACAACAAACAATATGGGAAGACAGATGGGAAAAATGGACTATCTATAAATACCATCATAAAGACTGAATGCTAACTAATGCTACTGACACTGTGTGTTATGTGTATTGTATTATAAAGTAAAAAAAAAATAATAAATCATAAGTTCAAAAAAATAAATAAATAAATAAATTATAAACCTTTAGGTTTATAATTTTCTTGTGCTATTTCTTGCACTATTCTTGCACTATTTCTTGTGCACTTATGGAATTGCACAAGAAATAGCACTTACGCTAACTTTATCAGGTTGTTTGTATGTTTTTGTTTGTTTTTTTGTTTGTTTTTTTGTGTGTTTTTTTATACTAAATGCTAAAGCAGATGAACAAGGGGGTAGGACTAGAAAAGTTTTTTTTTTTTTTTTTTTTTAACTTCTTCCTATCCCTTTTGGACATGATGTTTGGGTGACAAATGGACAGAAGGCAGATGCATTGTTTTTGTTTTGTTTTTTTCAAACGGATGAGGCTTTGTTGCCTGTTGATTTTTTATTTCATTTTTTTGCTCTTGTTGTTTTTATTTGTGGGCAGACTGTATTACTTACTCTGCCTTGATCCTGTTTTTATTTTGTTTTTTAACATGTTCAATAAAAATTGATTGATTGATTGATTGAACCTCCAAAATTATTTTTGACACTACTTGTTTTGCCTGATACTGATGATGAAAGCGCTCAAATATAAATTTCTCTCTTGCGAACTACATGTTTCATTTTCTGCACAGAAAAGGGATTTTTCCAGATGAACGTACATATGTAATAACAGTTACAGACACACAAACCCAAACAGTTTTGGTCCCGAATGATCTCGATCACCTGCCGGCCGGCTGGTCTTCATATGAAGAGTCATTTTGATGAGTTTCCTGAATGCTTGTGGGGCATAACGCCGCCACGGACGGCAGCCAGGGGAGTCGTTATGGACGGAGAAAAGCATAATGAGTCTCACGGGAGCTCAGTTAATGCACACAGACCTGCTCCCACTTTCTGCCTCCCAGCAACCCCGTCTGCAGCTGCTGGGAGAACTGGGAGAAGTGGGAGAACTGGGCAGAGACGGAGGCACGTAATGAATGCATGCATGTCACTTCCAAATTATTGTTCATAACCACGAGCAGAAACAAAAATCAGGAAGCAAATGAAGTGTTAATGAACAGTTATAAGCTGCTAATTTATATGCAGTTGTTCATCACCGCAGTAAAAGCTTCCCTTGGTTTTTACAGAACGACAACACGCACAGTGTAGGTGAAAAGTTCCTCAAAGGTAGTAAAACCGCCTTTTAAACATGTTTATCTAATACACCGTTTACTTCCAGCACACTGAAAGTCACGAAGGGCAAATCTTGTCCTGCGGTCGGGCTGAGGTGTTAAGTCTGCTGTCAGAAATGACAAACAAACAGCCATCACAGAAAGGTTGAGGAAACTGTTGTGTATTTTTGTCAACATTCATATAAGTTTGCTGCAGGCATCTTGAGCAGAAGCAGGCAACAGTAAATATTTCTTCACCAACTCTTTTTTTTTTTTTTTTAGTTCAGGAAAACCAGAACATTCCTGGGTTTACATTAAAGCAAGGTGAAACACACTATTGCAAAAAATATTCAAATACAAAGATAATATATACAGATAGCGGTTGAAGCGGAGGCTGGGAGGCAGTTCACAGATTGAGTTGTCGTCCTTATCGGATGCATTGCTTTGCATAAATGTCATATACTGACATGTATAGAATATCACCAACATATTTGCAAGTCAGAAGGTCCTGCAGTCACGCCCCCTCCACATTTACTGGTAAAAACTGAAAGGAAAACATCTGGGGACGGTTATGAACAGCTGCTACTGGACGGATCCACGACAAACCTTACTTTAATCCGTATCTATGTAATGAAAATCCACTGTAAAATTCTCTACATACTGGAGGAAATGGACAGCTCATTTGGAATATGGTTCCTCACCATAGCAGGACACAGTTAGCATTTATTAATGTGATTAATTGTGTTTTGTTGTCTTGGCTTTGAGTACTTTATGCCCTATAATATGAATGATAGATTGTGGACAAACAAAGATAAAAAGACTGTAATGTCTTTGAGACCTGGACCTAGCTCTGTCTCTTAAAACGTACACATTATATTGATCCATTTTCCCCCTGTGCTTTTTATTTCCCCATCTGTGCCGTTTGTTAATGTCTTTTTCTATTTTTTCCCCTTTTTTCTATATATATTGTAAAATTTCTTAAAAATAAAGTAAAAAAAAAAAAAAAAAAAGAAAATCCACTGTAAATGTCCGCTGATGGCGGTGAAGCTGCCGGCACAAATAGCATTGTAATGCTATTTTATATTTTTATGGCACCCTCATTTGCAATGCTATTTTTATATTTTTTGCACCCTCATTTGCAATGCTATTTTTATATTTTTTGCACCTTCATTTGCAATGCCATTTTATATTTTTTATTTTATTAACCTTATTCCTATTTTGTTACTTATTTTATTGCTTTAAGTTACTTATCTTGTTGCTCTTTTTTTTACTATTTGTACTCGCAAGCTGCTGGAACTGCAAATTTCTCTTTGAGATGAATAAAGTATCTATCTATCTATCTATCTATCTACAAGGAGGTTACATTTCACTCACGAGTGAGCTTATATTCTGCTCTGCACTCAAACACAAACCCTGAAATAAGATCTTTCCGTCCAGTATAAACAGAGTGAGACGAAGAAAAGTCTGGAGACGTTCAGACGGAAACACGTCACCGTCTCGGCCTCGTCAGGCTGGGAGAAACCGCGCTATCACGTGAAAATGAAAATACGTTTATTGACTCGGAACACATTTAAAGGTCATTTTAAACACTTATTTACGTTTAGAAATTGCACCACAGAGTCAATTAGCAGCTGCAGGAACTGCAGAAATCAATCACTGTCTTTGACAGGAAGCTGGAGGAAACAGTATCGTCACAGAGCTGCTACCAAGTTTATCCTGAAAGGTTTTTAAGCCTTTTCTCCTGCGGTGTTGAGTTGGTACGCTCTGTAGCTCACTCTTCATAAATTACAAATACCTCATTAAGAGCTAAGGTGTTGTCTAGACCATAGACATATATAGAGATAGACGCCGCATCCAACGCTACTCCCTACTGGCGCTGAAGAGATTTGAGGCCGCCATCTTGGACCGGTCACCCGCTCCGCTCAGTGTTATTTGTTTGGCAGGTGTGCCGTCAATGTATTTAATCATACCTCACGAAACGAACTGATTTTCACCCGTTTTTTTTTTTTTTTTTGCTGTAAAGGTCATAAATGTAGCTTTGATACATGACACATGGTTTGGTGTATTTTAATATTGATAGTGAGCTTAGTAATATAATGAATATCTCCGTTCCTGTTATAGACTAGTAGCCTTTTAAGTAGGGTCTTTTAAGAGGGTCTAAAGACTTAGGCTACAACATGGACTTAGTTCATTTAGCACTTTTAATGCCTTATGGTTTGTATAGTTTTATTCCATTTTCATTAGGCTTTTTATTAATTTGACATTGCTGTTCATTAGCCTACTGCTATTCTCCTTAATGTAGGCTAGTTTTATCATGCTGTTATATTTTGCTTGAATTGACAGTTTATTATTGCTGTTTTCCCTATTTTTTTATTGTTTATTTCATTATGCTATTGACTGAATTGACGTTCATTTTTGCTATTCTCCTTATTAGCTATAATCTAACCAACATCTCAATCTGTCCCCCGTTACATTTAAGTAGGCTATTATATTGTTTTGCATAGATGTCATTTTGGACAAAAGCGCAACCGTAACAGTATGAGGTGTAGGCGATGATAGGAATTTTGCAAATCACACATTATAAGTATGACAGAGAAGCGGAAACAGATAGTGACGGTAAAGGTGTTTTAATCAATTGAAGCTACTACTACGGTTATAATCCCAGAGAATGACCGGTCCAAGATGGCGGCCACATTTCTGTTCCAAACAGCCAATGCGGCGTCTATCTCTATATATGTCTATGGTCTAGACAACCATAGATAAGTGATCACTCGTTACTTTATGTTAAGGCCGTGTCTATTCATTTGTACATGTTCAAATTCAAACTCTTAAAACAACTTCTTCTGAAGCTGCAGTAGGAGATGTCAAGGTGAACTTTGTGAGGTTTCAAACAGTGATATTAGTTCATGTGAAGAGTTGAGTGAAAGTTAGGAATTAACAGTAGTTGATGCAGATCTGAGGTCAGTAATTAAAAATAATAACAAGAATACACAGCCACGAGGGAAAGTAGCTCTGATAAGTATTGCCACATCGGCACTGATCAAATCTCTGCCCATCACAACAGCCAGCCTGGTCTTGAGACACAAATCTGATTTTCACACCTCATGGTGCTTTAAACGCCGCACGCCGTTACAATCCTGGCTGAAGTTGAAGTTGTGACACCGGGAAATGTCACCGCATCATTCGATTTCTGGCAGCGTCTCTTGAGACGTGTCAACGTCTGAGCTGGACAGCTCAGGTAGCATCTCTCCACTTTACACCTCATTCACTCCTGGATGATTAAAGCCTTCTTCAATCTGTTTTTTTTTTTTCAGTTTCACCTCTAAAGGACGTGAACTTTTCTTTCTGACAGAGGTTTGCTTTTAGTTTTTTACTTTTGTCACTAAGGTGTAACAACAATGAGAAAAACTACAGAAAATATGTGAGGTTTGAGCAGAAATCTGTCATCTCCTCAGCTCTCACTCCCTCCCTTCCTCGCTTCTTTTATATACTTGGGAGCTTGTATTTTTAATAACACATGTCTATACATGTTCTTATCTCCAAAGTCTACAACCTAATGTGCAATGTGTACATTGCACATTGTACATTGTACATTCCAATATGTACATCTGAACAATGAAAATTCTAATTTATTAAAAGTTACATATGGTGTTCCACAAGGATCTGTGCTGGGTCCCATACTGTTTATTTTGTATATTAATGATATTTGTAATGTGTCGAAACTGTTAAAATTTGTGTTGTTTGCCGACGATACTAGTATATATTGCTCTGGTAAACATTTGGAACAGCTTCTGAGTGCAGTGGAAAAAGAGCTGAAAGTTCTTAAAAGTTGGTTTGATATCAATAAATTATCACTGAATTTAAGTAAAACAAAATTTATAATCTTTGGTAACCGAAAAGTAAATTGTAAAGTTAAGCTCAAAATTAATGATGTCGAAATTGAACGAGTATGTGAAAATAAATTCTTGGGCGTGATAATTGATGATAAACTTGATTGGAAAACACATATAAACAATATCAAATCTAAATTGCAATCCTATACAAGATAAATCAGAAATCCACTTACATACTGTACTGTTCACTCATTGTTCCATACATTACTTACTGTGTGGAGCTATGGGGAAATACTTACATAACAAACATTGATCCAATAATTAAATTACAAAAGAGAGCCATAAGAATTGTAAATAATTCAAAATACCGCGACCCAACGAACCCACTCTTCATTAAATTAAATACTTTAAAATTTGTAGATCTAGTCGAACTAAGGACTTCACTTATAATGTTTAAGGCACACAATAACCTACTTCCTCACTGCATTCAGGAAATGTTTTCACTCAGAGAAAGTCGGTATGAACTTAGGGGAACTTGTATGTTTAAAAAAATAAAGGTAAGGACAAACTTTAGAAGCAGATGTATTTCCGTTAAAGGGGTAAACTTGTGGAATAGTCTCTGTGATGAGCTAAAAATGTCTAGTTCTATCTGTAAATTCAAAAAAATGTTTAAACTTAGGGCAATAGATAAATATAAACTTTTAGTATGACCAAGAGCAGCTTCTCCTGTAAATCCTTTATATCACAAGTTTGTTGTAATTGACTCTCTGTAATCCCTTTTATTTTGATTTGTTGTGATGTGATATGTTGTAAAAAAGGGTAGGCATTATATAAGCTACGGCTTCAGCCTACACCTTTTTGGTTCATTTATTTATACATCCAGCTTTCTGTGATGCATGTTTTTGATTGATTAATGGACCAAAATAAAAAACTAACTAACTAACTAACTAACTAAATGTGGCACATAGAGAAGGAGCAATCAATAAATGCAGGACAAAGAAAAACAAGATTATGCGCTGCTGAGCGACGCAGACCAGATTCCTCCAGTCAAAACTGAAAAGCATTGACGGTTTGCATTTAATTGTGCACTTTCGTCTCTCAATAACTCTTAAAAATGTGCAGCCTGCACTTCACCTGAGCACAGGTGCATGAATGGATCGACATCAGCGGCGCTGACAGATCCCGTCCTTACCTGTCGATGTCACCCTGCATCTCTTTGCTTCCTCTCTGGGACGCATCCGAGGGGCGACCTGTGTTGCGAGCGTACAGGTGGAGGCCGCCGTCTGTCAGGTATCTGCCAGAGGAAAAGAGATTATAAAGATTAAACCTCCAACCCACATAAATATGACTTAAATACCAAATTAACAGAGTTTTTTTTTTTTAACCAAGACTTAACCTGGTTAACTAATAAATTAATAAAAAAAAAATGGATACGTGGCAGTGATCTTTTAGCAGGTCTTTGCTCTGAGAAGTTGAATGAAGTAGGCTAATAATTCATTAATTCAGTTAATTAGCCGTCCCTCCCAACGAGCACGTTTTCTGTGCAGACGCCTCTTTAATCCTGCAGATGCTTCGCGCCGCCACTTACTCTGAACGTGTCTTCACACTTTTCCAGTTTTGGGAAATCTCATGTAAATATCCAGAGGAAGTGAATGCTCGTGTGTGGTTTCTGAGAGGCTTTTCAACATGTTGCCTACTTGTTCGGGGCATTTATTAGCATTGAGTGAACGAAGGTTATCAGCCAGAGTAGATGTGATGTTAAAAAAACAAACAAACAAATAAAACAGTGTATTATTTCAACCTTCGTGTTCAAGGCTTGAAAAATATAAAAGAGCCTTGGCGGATGTCGGCGAGCTGCTTGTATTTATGGATGAGGGAAGACGACAGAGGCCTCGGTTGCTGTATGAATACGCAGCTAAACATCCATTTCTGGGTGCTTTTGGACTAAACTCAATAATCTGACAAGTGTGTCATTTGTCAAAAAGACCTTTCAATCATTATTGTACCAAGAACAAAGAAAGTAAGTCTTATATTTTAGAGGTTTACCTTATGACTTAGCATCAGTGTGTCTCAAAACACAAATTTGTTTCAACAACAACAAGCCTCTATAGATCATTTTTAATTGGAAACACTCTTATATGAGTATATTTGTATGCAGATTATTAATTAATGAGGATGTTATTGCCTCTGACTGAAGATCCTCTGCTGCTTAACTGCTGTACAGAGAAAAGGATGTTCAGTTTTGTTCATTGTGTTTATGAAAAACAAAAAGAAGACACATCCAGAGATGTAATATCTTACTAATCTTTAGTATAACAATTATTATACTGCACATTTTTAACAGTCTTATTATAACATGACTGACTGGGCACTGCTCACAGACCTGGACGGGTCCGAATGCCCGCTGTAGCGCCCGCGTTGCCGCCGGCGCCCGCTGCGCTCGTCCTGGGCGAAGAATAGCCGCTGGGCATCGAGGGGGCGTCGCCCGCTTGGAGGCGCGGGGCTTGAGATTGGCCCAGACGCCAGGCCATGGGGGAGGAGCGTGCGGCGAGGCTGGGTAGACTCCGCCCATTGACCTCGGTGGTTACCGTGGTGTCGAAGGTCGTTTCTAGGGTACTACGGAGACAGAAGGGCAGAAAAAAAGAGCCGTTAGCTCTTCAACAAAAGCATCAAAAACACAGTAATGTACAGCAAGTTTCATTTCCTGTACACAGTAATGTACAGGAAATAAAACTTAAAAAGGGTCTAAGGAAAAGTGGCCGAAGCAAACTGAAGAAATAATAAAGAGTAAGTTCCCCTGCACAGGTTTTCTGCTAGTACCTGATATCTGTGTGTGTGTGTGTGTGTGTGTGTGTGTGTGTGTGTGCTTATACTGCAGTGTGTGACCTTCTCAAAATACTGCTCCTTCCGGTGTGCTGAGTTGGAGTTTGAGAGAAAAAGAAAGAGGATGCTCCCATGAGGGCAGATATCAGACACATCTCAGCGCTTCAGAGAGAGGCGGGAGCAGAGAGGAGACAAAGTTTCCACCAAGTGAATTTATCAAAAGGAAATAGAGTCACAAATAAAGGCAAACACCAGATTAGTTTGAGAATAAATGAAAAAAAAAAAAAAATAAATAAAGAGCTCCAGACTTTAAGTACCACCTTGACTGCAAGTCTCCACCTTTGATAATTACATTTTTTTAAAGTGGAATATTTAATTATTGTGAAATTTATTTCGAAGAGTTTAAAATTCTCCGGTCATTACTAACAAAGATGAACACAGGCCACTTGCACACTCGTCTCTGTAATCAGAATAAATCTGAGCACAGAGAGGCGGTAGCTCGCTGCGGCGCTCTCTGCTGGGAAAAAGGGTGCACTGCATCCAAATAATGAAAAAACCTATATATATATATAAACCTGGACAACTGCACTGACTTGGGCCTTTAAGCATAAACTACTCATTTGTATTCCAGTCACAAACATCCATACATCGACAAAATAGTAGAGTGCTGTGTTATCTAGGATATAGATGTCTCAATCATAATATATATATATATATATATATAATCAAAATAAATATAATATATTAAGGTCAAATGAATCAAAAGCCAGTGATATACAGTCATGGAAAAAATTATTAGACCACCATTTCTTCTTCAGTTTCTTGTTCATTTTAATACCTGGTACCACTAAACGTCATCATGTGACTAAAACAGACAGAAAAGAAAACACTGAATGCATAAAAGCAGTGTTTTTGGCAGTACAACGCCATAGCTATTGATGTAAAAACTTAAGTGATTTAGGTTATAATCAAGAAAACCATGGAAAATGGTAAGATATCAGCTCTTAAATAAAACTCTTATGAGCAATCTTTGTGGTTATCGTTATGTTTGTCCAAACAAATGTACCTTTAGTTGTACCAGGCATTAAAATGAACAAGAAACTGAAGAAAAACAAGGGTGGTCTAATCATTTTTTCCCATGATATCTATATATATATATATATATATAGATATATATATATATATATATATATAAATAAAACTATGGAATCAACTGAACAGAGACTTTTATGCTCCTTTTGGTATGGATGATAATGCAACTTTAATTATCATGAGAATTTGAAAAAAAGAATGCTATTGGTTTTATATGCTAATAAACTGAGGTTTAGTCTAGATGTCATGCTCATTATCTGTTACCATTCACTTGTGAATAAGTATAAATAGAAAGCAACCAATTCCTCACATGCTGGCTTCTCCACTGCAGTAATATTGCTATATCTTCAGACAATTCTGTTTTATTTGAGCATACTAAAATTTAAAGAAAAGAATGACTTTAGCAGAGGATGCAGTTGAAAAGGAAAAAGCAAAGACTGGGTCTGTGGGAGGAGAAGTATCTGCACACTGGCCTTCATCAAATGACACAAGCAATGCCATGTTAAAACCTAACAGAGGTGTGACAATAGACGCGTGCACGTGAGCGCGCTCAGCAAGAAACGGCAGAACACTGCGCTTCTGTGATGCCAACATGAGAAGGGCAGGGATGGCAGCCATGTTCAAGGCACATCTCCATCAACACCTTCGATGACCAGCAGAAACAAAACGACGGCGGCACATTTAAGCGTCAACATGGAACGACGGCGGACGCTAATCTAGCAAATAATCACTGGCAAATTAAAAAATACAAAAACAAGTCTGCGACCACACATAAATCAGAACCACTTAGGTATAATCTCTCTTACTAAATCTTTATCTGCAGCAGCAGAGAGAAAGCAGAAAGACCAATAAAACGAGGGAGACCGTGTGACTGAAACAAGCGTGGAAAACATATCCACACAAAAAATAAAAAAAAATAAATCAGTCCCTCAGAGATGCCACAAATCATCAGAAGTCTCTTCTTCTCACAAGGACTGTGAAAGTTTACAGTTCTCATGATTCAATCATTTCCCAGAAGCATCTGTGCTTCAGTTTATTATTGGGTATAAAGCAGAACTACAACCAGAAATAAATCCTGACGGAGACCATTTAGTATTTTGCCAAGAGCTCGGCGGGAGAAGAACCCACGCTGACAGCAGCGAGCTGCTTATTGCTGAGCAATGCTAGATATAAATATGCTTTCAATTGCTGTTACAAATGAGTTTTACATACAGGTTAATTCAATTCACAGACTTGGAGAGACTCGTATCGGTCAATAGGTTATATTATTTCTTCATAAATCACAATATGTATTTTTAGTGATGTTGTCCGCTCTGGATCAGTGATGCTACTTTTTTTTTTTTTTTTGTTAAATGTCAATTTCCCAAAAAAGAGAGCGAGACAGAGAGAAGCTTTCCCTCCAGTTTCACATCCTATCACACACTCTAGTCATCTTCATCTTCCAGAAGATACTCTGATAGCTCATCTTCTCCAACGGTGGCTCTTATTTCTTTTATTAAACTGAATCATGACACTTTTCCTCTCACTCTGAACACTGTTGTGAAAAGAATGAAGAGTGACTCGTCATTAAGGCCACAAACAAGTAACTTTGCTAGCTTAGCGCTTTACTGTAACTGTTTGGTTTCGTGCTGTTGAGAAAAAGATTATTATTTTTTTTTTTTTTTTCATACGGAGCGACGCTTGGACAAACAGCCATCTCCTCAATTCCCAAGCAATGAATAATTTAGCCCTCCACGCTACCTCTGTTTTTCTGTTGTAAACACAGAATAAACAAGCTATTATATATGCTGCGCTAGGTTTATCCACATGACACTTTTCTATTCCATGATCAATCAATAGCATCTTTATTGTCTGGATAAAAATGAAAACTGTAGAGGGAAATTAAATGCTGTGGATGATCAGGGAGCTACCATGATAAAGGAACAAAGGTTAGTTCAATGAGAAAAGAAGATTGTTTCAGGTTCCTCTGAAGCTGTAGCTTAACCTCATAAAATATTTGACTGTTAGTTCTGTCAACTGGGTCCATAGTGCAAATTACGGGGGGGTTTGGATTTTTTTACAACTTCAACCCCCCTAAAGAAGAGACAAATTGTCATTTTTGTCATCTCTAGAAAATGTTGACCCCCTCAATTGTCATTGTATAATTCTGACTGGGTCAATAAACTTTCAGAAAATGAGTTGCCAGAAAAACTGCACCTCAGACTGTCAGACGTTAATTCAGTTAATTCAGTTAATTCAGGGGAGAAATGTACACAAACATGTACAAAAGGAAATTATGCAAATGGAAAAGATTCACCATTTTAAAATCAAACTAACATAACTGGAGTTCAACCAAACCAACAATCAAACTGCTGGGAAAATTATTCCCCACATGGAGGTTATGTTGAGTTTATTGGTCTCTATTTATTAGCAGATTTTTGAATAACTGTCAGAGGTGAGATTTAGCTGAATAAAGGAGGGATTAAGACTCTGGTGGTTTGTTGCTCATCACTCTGGTTTATGATGCAGTCGTACATTCAGAATTTCATCACTGAAATAAATCTTTAGAAAAAACTCAGGTGAAGGTAAAGATATTTAAACCTCATTCTCCTCATTCTTGTAAAACTGTAATCCATCCATCCATCCATCCATCCATCCATATTCATTTTAGTCCCATCTAGGGTCACTGGGATCTGCTGGAGCCTTCATGTAAGACTGTAATCTTAGTGCTTTAATGTCATTATGTACAACAACATTTCCTTTGTTCACACGGAAAGATAGTGTTTATTGGCAGTTGCAACGTTAAAATCAATTAAAGTATCTTGGTTCAACTGTACAGACTGTATCCACACTATCATTTTATCTTCTTTTTATTTCCTCCCGTTTTCTGCAATGCTTCAAATGTTTTATGTAAAGGACCTTGAATTGTCTTGTACACGAAATGTGCTACAAACAAACTTGCTTTGCTTTTCTATCACTTAAGAGGAATGACCTAAGATTTGATTTATTCACATCATTTTGATCCCCAGCAAAGGTTTACTCACATTGTCATCCACGAATAAACTAGGGTTCTAGGGTTCTGGAATATTCCCTTAAGAAAGCAAACCATTCATTCAAAAGCCCGTAACGGGGACCCAAATATAATTTTAATATGAAAAGAAATATCTGCGATTTAAGTTTCTGCTGAGAATTTTGCCTGTGGACAAATCATATAATTACATTTTTATATCATCTGAGACAACCTAAAATACCTTCTAGCTCATGTGTTACTATAAAGAACGCATTAGCTGAAACCGATGTTGAAGAAAATTTTTAATGGACTTAGTATTGTTAATCAACTAAATATTGGCAGTTTTAAGTTATCGATTCTCATTGAAAAACTATGCCAATAAAATAACAGGATTTTAAAATATTCATGCAGCAGATGTTCATTTTAGGTTTGGAAATATAGTGAAAAAAAATATTAATACATAGTATCTATAAGGTGCTTCTGAAAGGGTAAATGTTCTCTTGTTACAAAATACTGGAAAAAAAAAAACACATTAAAGAAGCTGAAATCGTCAATCGTATATAAGAATTTGTTTTTTCGTCAAATAATGAGGCAAATATGGGCTCAGTTTAAGACAAGAGTATATGAGTCAACCTTTGACTGCAGTCAAACTGCTCCCCCAGTTTATAAATGTTGCAGTTTTCAAACTTTTTTTGTGTCTATACTTTATTTGTCCTGTTAGCTCTCTGTTAGCTGCATTTGATGCACTTGATAACAATATTCTTTTTTAAAGGCTTGGACATAATATTGGAATTAAAGGAAAAACATTAGCTAGGTTTAAGTTATATTTATCTGATAGATCCAGATTGTTCATGTTGGTCATGGTGTTCCACAGGGTTCTGTGCTTGGACCATGACTTTTCACTCCATACAGTCTTCCATTAGGAACTATTATTAGGCAACGTGGCATAAACTTTCCTTGTTATGTTGATGATACTCAGCTATACTTATCCATTAAACCAAAAAATGAGACCAGTGAGCTATGTGATGATATAAAGATGTGAACAACTGCTAATTTCCTGCTACTAAACTCAGATAAGACGAACGTTTCTGTCTTTGGACCTGAGCACTTAAGCAAAAAAATATCATTAAGTTACTCTGGATGAGATTACTTTTGTATCTAGTACTACTGTGAGGAAATTTGGCATCCTGCTAAATCCAGGACAGAATTTTAAATTATTTTTCACATTTAAAGCCCTTACTGGTTTGGCTGCCTCTTACTTTAAAGAACTCATCGTTCATCCTAACTGAGCTCTTCACTCTCAGACTGCAGGCTTACTGTGGTTTCCAGTTATCATTCCTCTCTCTCGTGGAAACAGCTCCCAATTAGTGTTTGGGATGGAAACAAATTTCAGCTCAAAACCTTACTTTCTGATAAAGCTCATATTGTAGCACAGGCTAGCTTGGATGCGCTGAACCGTCCCTTTAGCGATGCTGCTGGAGGACCTTTTTCCTCACTCTGTCCTCATTTACTCTTTTTGTAAGTATACATCATTATCACTAGATTTAACATTGTTCTCTTTTGTGTCTCTGGATGAATCTTGTTGTTTTGCTGGACTCTTTTTGTCATCGCAGATCCTGGATCTGGTTCTGCTGGAGTCTCTGTTAAGGTTTTTTTCCACTCTGCTGTTGTCCAATGCAGTCTCTTTGGTTTCTTAGCTAGCTAATTTTACTCTTTACTTTTATTTTCACTGCCATGATATGAATTTTAAGTCTGGACTGGAATTAACAGGATTAACTGAATGACACTAAACTGGAATATATTTGGACAGAACAAGCTTGTCCCTAGCAATAACAATTACTAAGTAGTAAATTGTCTGTTTGGTATCGTGCTACTCTTGAAAAATGAGGAAATTAAGGTAATATGAGGACAGCAATTAATTCAATTTATTTTCTTTTTCTTGATGGCTCTGATCACACAGTTGGGGTGTAAATGGGTACAAAGTGGAGAGGAGGGCAGAATGATAAATATGTCTGTCATGTCTGCAGGAAGGTAGCAGATTAATTGCCTAAGGTGCCTCAACGCTTCATGGTAATTACAGTCATTTCTTATCCAGCAAAGGGATTGGGACAGTTTGGCGGGGGTGTTGTCATGGACAGAACTGGCGTGGATACTCCAACGCTTTCCTTATATTCACGATGTAAACAAATCTGAAGCTGGAGCACATCTGGAGCTGGGATCCTTTTTAATATTCAACCGTACGGTTGAGAACTGGGCATGTGGTCGTACTGAAAAGCTCCTGTCAAATTATACTGGTGTTTAGTGATTTGTGCTTCTACTGCTCCAACTAAAACATACATTCAATATAAAGTACTAATACGGAGGTACTAATACGTATGTTCTACATCAGGGGTGTCAGACTCATTTTCACTGAGGGCCACATCAGCATCATGGTGGCCCTCGAAGGGCCAGATTGACAGCATGAATGTAACAAAATGCAATGTAAATTAAAAATAAATTAAACGACACCTTATTATAAATGTTAAATAATGGTTTCAGTATGTATTCAAGTTTCAAATATTTAAGTCATTATTTTATTAAACTCAGGGTTTGTGGTTGTAAGAGTATCCATTACCTTGGTTTTAGAAGCGGAAGCGGTTCTTTGTTTTTCTTGCAGGCTAAATTTAGCATACTTAGCTCCGTGTTTGCTGTCAAAATGCCGACGTAGATTAAACTCTTTCACGACTGACACACATTACACAAAAGTTATACTTTTGTGCATCAATTTTTCTTTTCTTGGGCATGTTGGGGTTAGTTAGTAAAAGGTTTTTCTTAAGTCCATCAGTTCTGAAAAATCTTCTTGCTCATAGCTGCCATTATCGTTGTGGGTAACGACGAAATGCATGATGGGAGATGTAGTTTATTGTCAATATGCGCTTTAAAGTGGTGTAAGCTTATTTTAAGTTTTTAAAATATTGGTTTAAAATTTAGGCCAATAATGCCAAAGCTCTCGAGGGCCACATAAAATGATGTGACGGGCCACATTTGGCCCGCGGGCCTTGTGTTTGACACATGTGTTCTACATGCTTCATGTTGAATATCCTTGTGGATTTCACGCATGTGAATGAGATTAGCTTCCTAAAACACGCTCAAATGTATCACACGTTGGTGCTGTAGGTTCCATTAAATGAGCGGGAAGACAACGGCGCTGTACCGATCTTGTCTGGCTGAGACTCCTCTGAAGAATAAAGAATTAGAAAATAAACGCACACTCATGCACACACAGAGAGACTGCCATCTGTCATGGCTGTCAGCAGCTTGGCCACCATCTTTCCCCTGCAAATGGGGCACAACACACAAAATAATAGACTCAGGGAGGAAGGAAGAGATATGAGCGGTGAACCAACGCCCAGGGCGCTAACATATACCAGTAGTTATCATCCTGTCTTTGCTGGGCTGCAGTATTTTCACCATGTGTTTTTAGATTCTCCGTAACGCCCGTGGCTCACAGATGGGACGGCCTTTTAAGGCGTTGGTTGTCTATCAAACCCTGAATGCCATTACAAGAGCGCCAGCTGGTGAGGAAAGTGCTGCGCCTTAATTAAATCAAGCACACATGGAGGACAGGATGGGACGATAATAGAGGGAAATTCAAATTGTTGGAGGCGTATCTCACTGTTGGATCAGCGTGATAAAACGCACAGGGTGCATCAAAGATTTCAAACAGTTTCCCAAGGACAACAAATGCACAAGGATATTGATTTAGATTAAAAAATGTGACCATAAAAGAAGCGTTTTTCTTTTTCTCCCATTTGTTTAACTTCATTAATTGAGCCAGGACTTATATGTACAGTCATGGAAAAAATGATTAGACCACCTTGTTTTCTTCAGTTTCTTGTTCATTTTAATGCCTGGTACAACTAAAGGTACATTTGTTTGGACAAACATAACGATAACCACAAAGATTGCTCATAAGAGTTTTATTTAAGAGCTGATATCTTACCATTTTCCATGGTTTTCTTGATTATAACCTAAATCACTTAAGTTTTTACATCAATAGCTATGGCGTTGTACTGCCAAAAACACTGCTTTTATGCATTCAGTGTTTTCTTTTCTGTCTGTTTTAGTCACATGATGACGTTTAGTGGTACCAGGTATTAAAATGAACAAGAAAGTGAAGAAAAAATGGTGGTCTAATAATTTTTTCCATGACTTTACGTAGCTTTACTAACTACACTGACCAGTTGATGTGGGTCTGATTTGAGGTATATGGACACTGAAGACATGGCTAATGAAAGTGCAATTTGGGGACTTGCTTTTTCTTTTCATTATTTGTTAATTAGTAGGGGTGCTAACAGTACATGTATTTGTATTGAACCGTTTCGGTACGTTGTGGTCGGTTCGGAACGGAGCCGTACCGAACGAGTTTCCACACGGACATATTAAGTAGAGGACCGCATGTTGTGGAGCACAACAAACAGCAGTTGTAGCGGACGTCGTGGCTAATGCTAATGCCGCTAGCATTGGCAATAAGCCTCCCGCGACATAGTGTTAAATGCGGTGGGAAGCTGTGTTTGTACTCGGGTCGTCTTTCTCTTTTTGTAGCGATGTTCACGCTGGGGTGGCGCCGTTTCAAATGAGTTAACAGGTTAGACGTGTTGCCAGAAACATACCCGATCTCGGATGAACAATGTCGGCAAACCACTTTGGTTTTATCAACTTCTCTTTGTCCCTGTTTATATTTCACCGGGGAGCCGAAGTTGTGTTTTATAGCTGCAGATTTAAGACCCTAATCACCCTAAACGCTGGCTTCAAACACATGATAAAAGTAATTGAGCCCCGATATCAATTACCTTCTCGTCCACATTTTAGCCAGAAAATCATACCGGGACTTTATGAAAAAATTAAAATGATTAGTTTTTAAAGAAACAGTCTGAGCCTTATTCATGTTATTTAATCTGAGCAACAACTTGAAACTGTTCAGTGTTGCAACTGTTCAATTTTGCACATCAGATGGATATTTTCTTTAAGAAAAAGTCTGAGCCAATGTTATTTTTATTTTGTTTTTCAAAATATCTACATTTCAGAATATTGTATTTATATTTTTGAGCAAAATTCTAGCTTTGTATAGGCTAATGTTCCTATTGTTAAAAAGCACAAAAGTGTGTAATAAACAACTAGCACATTTATATTTTGCATTTTGTTTTCTTACTGTACCGAAAATGAACCGAACCGTGACCTCAAAACCGAGGTACGTACCGAACCGAGAGTTTTGTGGACCGTTACACCCCTAATAATTAGCCATTCAAAAACAGTTATTAAGTCTTTCAGAGCTTCTTCAGACAAACACAGCCACATCAATCTTCTCTGCGTATGATTTATTTCAAAATAATGCCTGTCGAAGGTCAAGCAGAAGGAGAAGTCTGACTTAACTGGACGAATGCTGCAGTGGTGGACACTAACAATAACCTAATACAAGTAAAATTAGAAATGATCAAATAAAACCAGCAAGGAAGCAGATTACAGACTTACGTTTGAGTACACCATTACATTTCTTAAAATCTCTTTAATTAGAATCCGCTGCTAACCATTCATCAAATGCCAGAGGTCCAGGTGATCTTCCACCAACAGATATCACACCAGCATTACTTAAACTTGCACCACGGAGAATAAATTCAGTCATTACTTATGGTAGAAGGGGGCGGGGCCATCAGCGCGCCTACCTGTGGCTGATCTGCGTCCCCCGTAGACTGGACATGGTCTCTTCCAGGTTCTGCCGCAGGTCAGCGATGTTCTTCACGGTCCTCATACGCCTCGTCTCAGGGTCTTCTCCTGCAGACGAACATTTGATCTGATTTACTGAGATGCACGAACCTGCAACGTACACGCTCTTAATGACACACGCCGCTCATCCACACCCGCAAACGCTTCACCCGCTCAAACGCACAATAAAACAAGTGAAGGGGACATCTGACATGCAGCATCTCATCGGGCGTCGTTGAACGCCTCAGCAGGGCGAACAGGACGATGACATGATGACAGCCCGTACGGCTGAACGTCGCCGTACACTGTACTGACAATTTGAGACCATACAGTAAATCAGCCTGTCAGGCTGCACTATATGCATTTCTTTTGCTTTAAAAAATGTGGTAAATCATTTTATGCAGCAGTTTTTCCCTCCAGGCTGACACACAAATGTCATGTCATACCACCGCATGATCTGTCAGTCAGTTTATGACACGGCCTTCCTTCTAAAAGCAGAGTTTCTGTGCTTATCTGCCAGGCACACCAGAAAGAATTCAGAGTTAAGGGCATTATGTTCTTCTGAATGCCTGGTTTACTGATGACACATCTGTTTAATTGAGGTATTTGGTCTGTTCTGACAGAGTTGGTAAAAAGCACATGGTGGGCAATATTTTAGAACAGCAAGCAGGAACACCAAAGAATCTGCTTGTCTGGTTCAATCGTGCATCTCTGTTAGCTTGTCAAGCTGACTTATATCTGCAGGCGGCTATCTCAGGATGGGTAATTAACAAGTGGCATGAGACAGCCTCTCTGCCTTATTGTTTCAAGGTGCTTTCAGAGGAGAACTGTCTCCATCGTAGAGCGTAAGCCAGGAGAAGTCTCTTTGTGCCGACTGCTGGGCTTCGGGCTGACATGCTAAGAGGCAGGCCGCTGTAATTAAGATGATGAGACAAAAAAATAAAGGTTGTTGGGGAAAGCTGAAGGTCTGGAAAAGGCCTCCAGCGACTCCCGTGGCGCTGCTCAGAGCCAGGGGCGGGAAAAACTGATAAAGAGATTGCTAAACAGTGTTCCGAGATAAGTGTCGACATATAGTGGTGTTTTAGACCAGTGGTCTTCAACCAGGGGTCCGCGACCCCTAGGGGGGCCGCGGAGGTACTGCAGGGGGTCCTCCAACTTAAAAAGAAATAAAGGCAATTTTAACCAAAATAATTTGAGAGTTAAAATAAATAAACATATATATATATATGTATATACAGTCATGGAAAAAATGATTAGACCACCCTTGTTTTCTTCAGTTTCTTGTTCATTTTAATGCCTGGTACAACTAAAGGTACATTTGTTTGGACAAACATAACGATAACCACAAAGATTGCTCATAAGAGTTTTATTTAAGAGCTGATATCTTACCATTTTCCATGGTTTTCTTGATTATAACCTAAATCACTTAAGTTTTTACATCAATAGCTATGGCGTTGTACTGCCAAAAACACTGCTTTTATGCATTCAGTGTTTTCTTTTCTGTCTGTTTTAGTCACATGATGACGTTTAGTGGTACCAGGTATTAAAATGAACAAGAAAGTGAAGAAAAAATGGTGGTCTAATCATTTTTTCCATGACTGTATATTTACACAGGCAGTTCTAAATATATAACTGCCTGAAGTTAAATGTTTCATTGTTGGAAAATAACAATAATAGAAAATATTGTCTCATACCAACTAATAACAATAATAATAATGATATGCATGAAAGTTTTATCAACCATAAACACATGTAGGCTAATAACCCAGTCAGGAATTGGTTAATAAGGTGAAATAAGCAGAATAAAATACATCTAAAAGTTATATAAGCCAGGCTTAAAATGTGACACATTAAAAAAAATGGGGGGAAAAAAATTAGAATTACAAGCAGGGGTCCCTGCTCTGTTTTTCTCTCATCCAAGGGGTCCCTGGGCTAAAAAAGGTTGAAGACCCCTGATTTAGACTTTAGAGTCCGCTAGTTAAGAAAAGAAGAGAAACTAAAGGGCTTCTCTCACAATAACGTCTTGGGAAAACCCAACACAGCAATGCTGAGCATGTCAGGGCTGCAACTGCCTCAAAGATTATAAATAAATACATTGGAATATGTGTGCAGTTCGCTTGAGATGTGAGATGATACTTTTTGGTTTGAATGAGAAGTGTTTGGCTCAGAAAGGAAAACAAACACCATCATAAGGACTTTATTACATCTGTGAAATATGACGATGGTGGTACTATTATGGTTTGGGGCTGTTTTTGCTGTATCTGGGCTACAGTAAGTGGTGTAACAACGAGTATTTCATACCTGTGAATTGAGGACATTTGTCTTTGAACTGAGTCACGGGAGAAAGTGGGTCACGCAGCGAGACGAAAACAGCAACAAGCTGTTAAACTGAAGTACTGTTAAAGAATAATATACTCAGGGTTGTGAAATGGAGAAGTAGCAGCCCTGATTTTAGTTGATCAGAAATGTTGTTGAGGGGCTTTATGTGATGACTTTTAACTTTTCAGTTAACCAGTCCTGTACAGCACACCAATATGACTGAAAACAATCATGCTATATATTTGTTATATGGCTTTTTTTTTCTCTACAGATCCAGTCTGTATGCCATCTCACGGAAATAAAATAAATCAATCTGAAGTGATTGTCACAACAAAGACAATGCACGCTGTTGGTTGGTGCCACATGACATAATTGTTAAAGGTGTAGCAATCATGGCAAGGTCATGAAAATAAACAGCACAGGTATATCAGACACTTTCATTTCAATGAAGAAATTAAGTAACATGGAAATCTCCAGCTAAAAAAAAAAAAAATGCATAAAGCATCAGATTCCCAGTTGCCCATCAACCATAATGGAATTAACACTGTTTAATCTATGTGGACACAGTGTTTATCATTAAAAAAAAAAAATCAAGTCAAGATTGACCTTAATGACATGAGAAAGAGTGATAATACTGTCCTGTATATAATGGAGGTCCGACCCCACATCTGATGTCAGTTCTGCGCCATTTTTCAGGTTACAACTCGTAATGGGGCTTATAAACCTGCGGCAACACCACTCCTTCTTGATGAATCTCCTTTTCCTCATGTTTTCCCTGCTACTAAATGTTCAACCTGACCATTTCAAACTGACACAAGGACCCGGAGTCTCCATTAACAAGAGACGCTTCATGCTAGCGCGCTGAAAAGCAGCCCAAGGCACGTATATGCGTTTATGAGCAGTTTTTGGAGTTTAGTCGCAGAGGTGGTTTCAGAGAAGCGAGCTTGCCTGCTGGCAGACCTGACTACATCCCACAGGCAATCCACAATAGAGGATTTTTCCATTAGAAAAGTAATACTAATCCCAAAACATATCCGATTTAATAGTCGAGCACTTGGTGGATATGGAAGAAGAACAAACGTGCACAGTTGAATCTGTTTCACCCTAATGACTAAATACTGGAGCCTATAGACATTCTAGCGGCTGTTTTCCCATCAGCATTAACCATTTCATTGAGGTTGTATACTGATGTCCAGACACTGAGCTGGGACAGACAAAGCAGCCCAAAGGGAAGCCAGGTCATATATATATATATTAGGGCTGGGCAAGTTAACGCGTTATTATCGCGTTAACGCATTCATTTATTAACGCCGACAATTATTTTAATGCGCGTTAACGCACGTTGATCACATGCTTTTGTTTTGAAAAGTCTGTTACTGGCTGCTGCGGAACCGAAAGATAATTGGCAGGTAAACATGCGAAAAAACCTAGAACAGACATGAAGAACGATAAAAATCTGTATACGTAACAGTTCAGGTAGCAATATTAACAATTCTGTCTGAAAAAGAAAATTCTGGACTGTAACAAAACTTTCGCGTCATTCCTCCGTGTTCCATCAGATCTGTTCTCTAGCTGGTTACTTCAGTGCGGCTCCATCTAGTGGCACAGATGTGTAACGACAACAGAAAGTTTCGTATTTTTGATCCAATTCTAAAATTGAAATATAAAAAAAAAAAACAGGCATTTTTTTCCTTTTTTTTTTTGTTAGATTAAAAAACGAAAAACATATCAAAATGTCACTTTTTAATTTTTGATTTGATTTAAAAGTTTCTGAGAGAGATTACTTGTTTTAATGTTATAATTCTGCTGAGCCACAATCTTTTTTTTGGATTTTATTTGTAGACTTTTTTTTTTATTTTTAATAAAAACAGGATGACATTAATGCCCTGGCAGTGGCAATAAGCTTTATTATATTTTACATTTTTTAAGATGAGATTTTCACTAAATATGTGTTACTGACAAGTGCTGATGTTAAAAGTGTTGAACAACAAATGTTATGACACTTTAGTTCATATGGCAGCAGAACATTTAAATAAAAGTGGATTTTACACTACTTTTGAATTCATTATTTGATTTTGCGTATACAATGCGATTAATCGCGATTAATCAGGGAAATAATGCGATTAATCGCGATTAAAAAATTTTAATCGTTGCCCAGCCCTAATATATATATATATATATACATACTAGCTATGATAGATGTGTGTTGAGGCAGTTTCTCCACTCTTTCACACACAAATGGACACAGACAGAAACATCCAGTACAGTCACATATTTTATGAGCCTGTTGTGGATTGAGTTTCCAAGCAGCTGCACAACAAGATCTTCTTAATACACACAAACAGCAACTGCTTCCTTTAGCAAAAAGGGCAAACTGCGGCAACGGCAGCTGGATACACAGAAAGCCAAAACTGACAGAGTGAATAAGGTCTTCAGGAATGTAAACAGACCTTCAATTATATGCACATATTTGACACGCACACGCACACTGTACATAAATATGTATGTATGCATAAAGAAAAATAAAAGGAACCACAAGTGCCTGCACACAACAATACTGTGTAATAATGAGCTATTGATCACATTGGTTCTGTGATTCACAGGCTGGGGGTGGGGCTGGGGGGGGGGGGGGGTGAGTAATAAAAGCTGTGCTCTTTCAGTAGAGGAGGTGTTGATTTTCCACTGTCTGAGTCTCAAGGTATTTGGATAAATGCTGCATCATGCTTCAACCTGCTTGAAGAAAATCAATCTGCTTATTCCTGAAGCTAAAGCTAAAGCTAAAGCACAGCCGTGTTTGACGTGGCTGGATATCTGTGATGCTGCAGCTGCATAAAAATCATCTCTCTAATGTCACTGCATAAAAGAACATCATTGTAATGGACTTACAGGTGCTCATTCCAGAAGTACAAAGAGTTACAGCAGACATCTCCCAACTGCAGCAGAGCTAAAGCCGTGGGTCACTTTGGTACCAGAACTCTCAGTATAACGCCCTGCTGTATCACACAGTGATGCATGAATGATCCTTTTTCTGTCAAATTCAAACTCTTGGGGGTGACAGCATTTGTGTACATATTAACTAATGAACGATGATGTCTATACTTTTATTGGCTGTTCTTAAAAATGTCCTTTAAATAACATCTCTGAGTGCTAACAATGTGCTCTGAGTATGTTTCTTGTAGAAGTATTTCTGTGCCATCTGAGTTTGAATACAAATTTTTAAGATTTAAAATTTTCAGCATCAAAATCAGACTTTGAATTTTAAAAAAACATCAGATTTCTAGCACTGAATTTTTTTTTGCCTCTGAATTTATTTTGTTAAAAATAAATTCAGTGTTAAAAAAAATTTGTTGTCTTAAAATATTCAGTTTTTCAAAATTCAACACGCAAAGAAATTCAACACCCCAAAAAATTCAGTGTAAAAAAAAAAAAAAATCAACATCTCAAAAAAATTCAGTGTAAAAAAATTCAATTTCTAAAAAAAAAATCAGTGTAAAAAAATTCAACCTCAAAAAATTCAGGGTAAAAAAATTCAACCTCAAAAAATTCAGTGTAAAAAGAATCAGACTCAACATCCGGGTCACCAGGGAGAAGCAATCGATCCCTGTCTCAATTCAGCCAACGTCCAGCCAATCACGTTACGCTCCATTGGTCATGTGACACCCACCCAGATAGTAAGACGGACCGGTCGGCCATGGCAGCAAACTCAGGTGATGGTGCTGCGGTGAGTCTGTTTACTTTATTTGCTGTTTGTATTAAACATTTAAAATAGATTTAGTAAATGATATTATTAATTTTAACACTGTACAATTACCGTGCAATAGCGCATTGACCAATGGAGCGTAACGTGATTGGCTGGACGTTGGCTGAATTGAGACAGAGATCGATTGCTTCTCCCTGGTGACCCGGATGTTGAGTCTGGTTCTTTTTACACCGAATTTTTTTAGGTTGAATTTTTTTACACTGAATTTTTTGAGGCTAAATTTTTTTTACACTGAATTTTTTGAGGTTGAATTTTTTACACTGATTTTTTTTTTAGAAATTGAATTTTTTTAAACTGAATTTTTTGAGGTTGAATTTTTTTACACTGAATTTTTTGAGGTTGAATTTTTTACACATATTTTTTTTTTTTTTTAGAAATAGAATTTTTTTAAACTGAATTTTTTTGAGATGTTGATTTTTTTTTTTTTTTTTTACACTGAATTTTTTTGGGTGTTGAATTTCTTTACATGTTGAATTTTGAAAAACTGAATATTTTAAGACAACAATTTTTTTTAACACTGAATTTATTTTAACAAAATAAAATTCAGAGGCAAAAAAAAAAATTCAGTGCTCATTCAAAGTCTGATTTTGACGCTGAAAAATTTCAATCTTAAAAATTCGTATTCAAACTCAGGTGGCACAGAAATACTTCCATAGTTTCTGCATCAAGAGGATTAAGAAAGTAACCGGTTTATGGGAGGCGTTTTCTGCTCTCACGTTCTTTAACAAATATCTTCATTATTGGAGGAACTGAAAACACATATCCTAATACACACTGTCAGTTTTAGGGGCGGTTCCCGTGGCGCCGACTTACGTGGGTGCGGCTGCGTGTGCAGCACCTGCTCCAGGTCGCCCAGCATCGTGAGGATCACCTCCTTATCCAGCTGAGCGGTTCCCTCTCGAGGACCTCCCCCTGAAACCTCCTCCTCTGCCCAGTACCCGCTGTCCTTCTCCCCCCCTCTCCTGCCTTCACTGCTGAAGCCTCCACCCCTGCCCTCCTCGTCCGCCCCCCCTCCCGGGGCTTCCGCTGCGGGTCGGTCCTCGGGTGGCCGCTGTACGAGGCTCGCTGGGGTCGCCCACCTGCCGCCGTGCACCTCCAGGGCACCGGGATGAGGGAGTGCTCTGACTGGGAGAGCACCTTGGTGAGGGACAGGGACAGGGACCGGGCTCTGGTCCCCCGCACACCTGCGCACCTGGCGGCCGCCCCCTTCCTGGGGCTTCCCTGGAGACTCCCACCCGAGGTGGATGAGGACGGGTTCTGAGGATGGGAAAGTCGAGTCGGCGGCTCCTCAACTTCGAAAGAGTAAACCCGCTGCTCGCCGTCGCTCAACAGGGTCAGGTTGGTGAGGGAACGCTGCTTGAGCCGCAGGTTGAGGTTGTCGGGGGGAGGCTGGGGAGGCCGTCTGGCCGGGCTGCCCCCCTGGTACACCGAGAACTCTGCTCCTCGCTTCATCTCTCCTTCTTCCTTCTTTCCCAGAGATGGAAACGATGTGTGTGGTTCTCTCTCTCACATCTTGATGGCAGCGTCACTGGGAGTGCAGATGGAGAGAGGGATGAACTGGAGAAGACAGGAGTCCAGAAGGGGTCCTCCACACCTCCACACCTCCGGGCTTCAGGAGGAGAAGCGAGCGCAGGGGAAATGGAGGAGAGGAATCCTCCTCTCAGGTGTGAAATCCATCCTTGAGCCGGCCCATGCTCGTGGTCAGACGCTGAGCCAGACACAAACATTTCTTTCTTCCACTCCGCTGCATGTCCGCTGTCTCTCCGTCTCCCTCGTCTTTCTTCAGGGGCGTGGATGAACGAGTCGCAACATCTCCCTCTCTCTTTATCTCTTTTCCCCCATTAAATGACAGTCTTTTTTTCTTATCCACCTTCTGTTTCTCCTTTAATTACCCGCTCGCCGCCACACTTCTCCCGCCTCCCCGCTGACTCTCTGATCCCTCTTTTCCTCGGAGCGCAGGATGAATGAACGGACCTCCGTCTCCGCCTGCACATTCCAGCACTTTCTCTCCTCCTCGTTCGCTCGGCCCCCCCTCACTGTTTATCACCCCCCCTCTTTCTCTTAATCCCTCTCATTCTCTTCTTATCGTCTCTCCCTCGCACCGTCCACCATCATCCACCTCCTCTCAGGTTGACAGTTTGGACTGTACACCTGTACAGCGCCGCTCTGCCTGCCTGACTTAATTAAATGCTATCTTCAGGAGCTAAAATAGTGAGTTTTATCGTGGAACATATTCATCAATCAGTGCAGTGGTTATTAGCCCAGTCACACCTGTCTTTAATCCCAGTTACCACCTGCTACCAGACACCGGAAGCACTCACGTCCATGCGTTAACACTGATATAAAGCAGTCATTTAAAGCTCACCTTCAGCTGCCTTTAATTCTATTCTCCTAAAGAAGCATAATAAATATAAGATTTATATAAATAAGCAGCTTTGATGTTTAAAAACCTGTCACTGCTGGGTTGACGTGCGGTATCTGCGGTACGTGAACCCCTGAATTTCCCTTTCAGAGACTCGTTTCTGCTCCGCTATGGAAGAAGAAGGGATCGAGGGTGTGAGACAACCATGAAACATGCAGCAATAAAAAGCGAGTGTTTGTAACGGACCCCAAACAAAAGGAACGGTCAGCGATGTCGTCTAATTTTAACCGTGAAATCACGGGCTTTGGAAAAGCCACAATCAAAGCGAAATGAGAGGAATGTTGCAGCCGACCTGACGTCCTCGGACCTATAATCACAACTGCTGTTTGTGAGCTTTGAAGAGTTTTTCTAGCTTTACATGGAGTTTGTCATCTGAGCTGACCTCTCTTTCTTCCTTGTGATAAGTGAGGAATTTAATCCCAAATAAAGAGACTCTTTATCTGAATCAAATAACTCGTTCCTCTAAAATGTATAATTTAAATTTGAAGCAACGGATAACTGAATTACAAGATACTAAACACAGATAAATGATGAAATTGCAGTGATCTTTAATGTGAAAATGAACTTCGAGGAATTCAAACAGTCAAATCTATATTTGTAACTGGGAGACAAAAGAGTATCTCAGCGCCAGCGGTTTGTATTTCGATGCTCTGAGTCTGTGCTTTAACGTCTCAATCCGTTCCCGGTCAACGATCTGAGTTTGTGGTAAGAAAGTCTTTAAAGCGGCCAAACGCACCTCGACTCTGAACTCTGAGCTGCAGAAGTTCAGCTCAACAGATTCCCTCTAATTAAAGGCCTCTGAAGGCATCTGAGGTCGTCTCTCTCTGCAAACAAACAAGATTTAACCTGCAGTTTTCAGTAAATGCAGAAAAGGGCTGTAAACTCGTGTATAATTTAAAAACTATACTGCATGGATTCTTCTTTCTGAGTGATGTGGACTGTTTTTCTGGAAACAGCATCAGTTTCTTGAAACGCCGCCTTCACCAGATTTGAATGATCCGTTTCAGGTACCGTCACAAGCCCAGACCCGAGTCAGTGTTTCTGTTAATTCTGTTAATTCCATTAATTCAAGCTTCCATTGATGTGATCTGTGGTCTCGCAAAAGCCATCCCTTTTCTGAAACCGAACCTGATGGATGATGACGACACTGTTGACACTGTGTCGTCATGGTGACTAGCGGTGATGCAGCAGAGGGACCAGGAGCCTTCAGGGATCTAAACAGAGCTGCAGATGCGCCGCTCGTCCACCTGTCAACATTGACCTTTTCCCTTCGAGACATGAAACCGGCGCGAGCAGAGCAGGTAAACACAGACGGGCAGAGACCAGGATGTTGTGCTACTGGACTCCACTCCTGTAGCTAATTTCAGCCAACGTTTCATCAAAAGACAAAACAATACGGTCGTTCACTAATCTAGAAAATGCACATTTGCCTTTAAAAGGGGTCATGTTGTCAAAAAGAACAGTTTCATTTTTTTTTCTGTGCTTGAGAGCATATATTTTGGTGTCTGAAGTAAAAAAAATATCTGTCATTATATTTGAGTCTGGAAATACGTCATTTATATTAACAGAGTACTGTGACATCACAGACCCAGATCTGAGTAGAAAGATCCAACCTCATTTGTTGTTCCCGAACCGTGCGTTTGGATTTTAAAGGAAGCAGAACCCACAAAACCTCTAAAACTGGCTGTTATGCACAGAGGTGTTAAGAAAAAAACCCTTTTGTACTGTATGTTTAACCAAAACATGTCTCAGACTTTTTATGAACACCTAAACGAGTGCGAGCTTTAGAGAAAAGACCACAATTGTGTCTTCTAAGGTCAAAATTAAACTAACAAAGATGCAGAATATCAAATTAACCCTCATACCGCCGACTGGGGTTTGTCATATCTCAGAGGTGCTTTATTCTATAATTCCAATTTTTCATGACTTTGTCAATCAATTTGTTCCTAATGATGTCATATGATTTTTTTCTGTTTCTGTCTTTATCTGTGCTTTTTAAAAATTCCAATGCATCGGGGTCCAAGAGGACCCCAGTCAAAATCTCTAATTCCGCCTGTATTTTTAATAGATGGAACCATTTATTGAGTCAATGTTTGCCATGGGTCCTAATTTAAAGTATCTTACTTTTGTATTTTTGACTATGTATTAAAATTAAAATTCAAATAAATTAAAATGTAGTGACATTTAAATGATTGTGGGTTTATTTAAGTTTTTTTTTTATATGTATTGGGTTCAAAAAGACCTTAGTTGGTTTCACCATATAAATACAACACAAATAATGTTTACTTGAAATTACTGAACACTAAATTATATCAGAATCAAGTCTAACGTGACTACCATAGAGATGGTAATAGAGAGCCTCATTCTTTAACTGATTTGAAAAATTTAAATGGATTTGTGCTTAGCTCAGATAGGATCTTAATTGCTGTAAAGGAGATCATAAAATTCCACTGTTAACATTTTTGGGTTAAAGAAAAGTATATTTTTGTTTTATAAAATATGGAAATTAACTATAACTTTCTTAAAATAATAATAATCTGTTGTTGTTTTTTTCCTCAGATGACATTTAATACATCAGTAAAAATATTCTGAGAAGAAAAAAGTTGTAATTTTTCTTTGATGGTTGTTTATTACAGTATTTATTCTTCAGTCGGTAATCCATGTATGAGAAATATGTCGGTAGAATGAGGGTTAAGGTCAAATGAATCAAAAGCCAGTGATATACAGTCATGGAAAAAATGATTAGACCACCATTTTTTCTTCAGTTTCTTGTTCATTTTAATACCTGGTACCACTAAACGTCATCATGTGACTAAAACAGACAGAAAAGAAAACACTGAATGCATAAAAGCAGTGTTTTTGGCAGTACAACGCCATAGCTATTGATGTAAAAACTTAAGTGATTTAGGTTATAATCAAGAAAACCATGGAAAATGGTAAGATATCAGCTCTTAAATAAAACTCTTATGAGCAATCTTTGTGGTTATCGTTATGTTTGTCCAAACAAAATATACCTTTAGTTGTACCAGGCATTAAAATGAACAAGAAACTGAAGAAAACAATCATTTTTTCCATGACTGTATATGTCTTTTCCACATTCAAACAGCCGCAGACGTACAGGTGACCCCTGCAGGGCAGGTGTGGGCCTTACCTGATATCTCCTCCAGGCACTGTTTGGCGGTCTTGCTGTAGACCAGCTCTCCCTTGGTGGGGCTGAGGCAGGGGTCGGCCGGGGCCACCATGGTGCAGTCGTTTTCAGAGAACGTCCTACAGGCACAAAGGGCAGACAACACACAACAGTTACGACTGTAGGCTCAAACGCCTGTTAGGATAGAAGTGGTTTCACGAGGGACTGCTTTTACACGAACCGCTGAAAGCTGCTACATTTCTGCAGCTATTATGTGGCCGCGAGCTGTTTTTAAGGGCAACTGAAAGACTGATTTCCAGAGTAGAAGATGGTTACTCACGTAGTTAATCACATGGTGAAATGTGGATGGAAAAACCTCGTCATTCAGTATATCACAGGGACGATTCTAGGGTCAGAGCCCTAAATGATAAGCCCCACCACAACCCCATCTTTTTTCACACAAAACCAAAAAACGTTTATTGAAAAATAATTTTGGATAATCATTATGACATTTATGAGAGAAGAGCATAATCTTTTGGGAAAAAAAAAAAAAACTGACTGGAAAACATGCAAATCTTTGAAAATTTCAATGAAATTTGAAATGCTAACTGAGCTAACGTGCTAACTGGTAAACGGTAGACGAAGAGAAGTATAGTTCGGTAGGTGGGGTCATTTTCATTTTCATTCTTAAAATATAAACTTAAACCACAAACTATGGATTAAGTTTTGGACATTGTCTAAGCCTGTCAAATGTGAACTAAAATTTTAGAATAACAACATTTCTTACTCCAGGTTTTTAGCACCCCTAAAAAAGGGCTAGCCTCGCCCATGGTATATCATATTCAGTATATTTTTCTTTTTGAGTAGCCTCACTCATAAGTGGTTTTCTTTCACCAATATAACAGTTTATTCCTAATCCTTTCTCTGTCTGGAAATGAGTTCTACTGGGTGCGTTTACATGGGAAGTTTATTTCCTCTTTGATTCAGAATTAAAGTTAAAGCCGAATAAAAGTTACCATGTAAACACTTAATTCCATATGAAAATGTCAATTCCGAATTAAACTTAATTCCGAAGTAAGTGGCTGGTTTATTCCCATTTTAATTCCGAATTAAATAATTCTGCGGTCATGTTTACACTCATTCCTGTTTAAATTAATTCCCGTCTTTCTGCGCATGCTAGTTCTCTTGCCCGTCTGTCACCATGACGCTTATATTCCGCGCTGGGCTTGTTTTCAAAACAAAGTTTCAAGATGGCCGCACGCAGTAAACGGTGTTCAAGAGCAGAGACGATTTATTTAATAAATAGCTTGGAGGAACTGGAAATAATTAAAAGAACAGATGGCAGGAAACATAAAAATTGTGAGCTTTTCAAAGTTGTAGCGGCCAGGTTAAATGAAGGAGGTTTCACAGATAGAGACGCCACCCAGGTCAAAAATAAGTGGAATGTTGTTGCTAACCGAGTTGTTGCTAAGTTTGTTTTCTTCCGGTAGACGTAAAGACGTCCGCCCCCCCCATCCAATCAGAACCCTTCCCAACCCCCAGACCTAAAGCGGAGTTGGATAAAGCCGAACTAACGTGTTTTCCATGTAAACCTTAATTCGGAATTACTATTTCCATGTAAACTCGAAGGAAAATAGTTTAATTCTGAGTTATTTAATTCCTAATTATTAATTCAGAATTAAAAAACATCATGTAACCGCAGCCACTGTTGATTTAAACAAACATTGAAGTGATTTCTGATCATGATCTGCTAGGGGTAGATGAGGACCCAAAGGGAGGAAAGCAGGAGGCAGAAATATTCACAAAAAGTCGGTTATCAAACGGAGAGACAGCAGGGCAGCAACACTGGGAGCCAAACTGGAACGAAGACCAAAGGGAACATAAACAGGATGAAGAACGGATGAACCAGCGAGGAGGAAGGGAAAGACAAGACCATATGTATCGACAGAGGGCTGACGAAACACCCGTGAACAAGATCTGGGAAGATGGGACCAGGAAAGAAAACAGACGTCACAAAGAGACCAGAGAAATAAATACCCCAAAACACAAAAACCAAACCACCAGACCCTGACGACCCTGACGACCATCATTCAAGACGTTTTTCTAACCACAGTTCTTCCTCAAAGATGATGACTGAATACGGTATTTTCAGGTTTCTATATTCTGAAACTTCCATCCTGTATGTCACAGCTTTCCGTGTTTAGACGATTTTCTGGAAGAATTCCAGGTGGAAATAATCCCCATTCACCCACATTCAGCCTAATTAAATGAGTTTCATCCAGAATCAGCTCTAAAAACAACTATATCATAAAAAATAACAAGCTCATAAAACGGCTCTGGTTTATCAAGGTTTGGTTTATCTGGTTTATGAGACGGTGAGTGAGGATGGAAGGAGGTTAAACACAAACATTCACTGATTTATTGAGGTTGAAAAGGCCAAACGCTGAAGTATATTACAGCCTGATTTTTAACAACAGCCAAATTCTTCCGTGTTTTGAATTCACCTGCCTCCCTGTTTATGTTCCTCTAAAACAAAATTACTATTGTGTGCAATATACATACAGTCATGGAAAAAACGATTAGAGCACCATTTTTTTCTTCACTTTCTTGTTCATTTTAATACCTGGTACCACTAAACGTCATCATGTGACTAAAACAGACAGAAAAGAAAACACTGAATGCATAAAAGCAGTGTTTTTGGCAGTACAACGCCATAGCTATTGATGTAAAAACTTAAGGGATTTAGGTTATAATCAAGAAAACCATGGAAAATGGTAAGATATCAGCTCTTAAATAAAACTCTTATGAGCAATCTTTGTGGTTATCGTTATGTTTGTCCAAACAAATGTACCTTTAGTTGTACCAGGCATTAAAATGAACAAGAAACTGAAGAAAACAAGGGGGGGTCTAATAATTTTTTCCATGACTGTATATACTCATTGACATGGGCAATATACATACTCACTGACGTGCAATAACTTCTCAGGTGTAGTAATCACTACCAACATATCCTTGTAAATAAAGTCAGAGTTATTATTTATTATTTATTATATATTCTCTATTGTAGTTATTGTTTGTTTTTATTATTGTTTTATCCTATTTTATTGTTGTCCTTTTCTCTTTTTTATTGCTATTCTCACTGCTGCTGTAACATTGTAAATTTCCCCATTGTGGGACAAAATAAAGGAATATCTTATCTTATCTTAAAAAAACATAAGTTACATTTTCAACAGATGGACACCCAAAGAGAAGGAAACAGTCATCTCAGATGAGATTTATTAGTGTGCGTGTGCAGGGAGATGCGTTAAAGTGTTTGTGTCCACCTGCCTGAGCAGCATCATGAAGAAAAAAGCATTACACACACACACACACACACACACCACAGGAGCACACAAAACAATGCATGCACAAACACACTCCAACACGGATGACAATAACAACAGTTTTTCTTTCTTTCTTTTATGTGAAAATTAAGAAAATACACCCAGCAAACTCCTATCAACATCCTGAGATATGAACACGTGCACGTCTGAGCACGAGCAGCCGGACAGCCGTCACCGTCTGATACAGACACACAAATGCAAACACACACCAGAGGCTGACGGCGACACCTGCAGAGCTGCAGATAAGAAAAGTGCTGCATCGAGCTGCGACTTCTGCTCGTGTGAAAAAGCTTCTTTTTTTTTTTTTTTATTGCAATTTTCTTTCACCTCAGTAAATTTACTAAAACAGCGGCAGAGATACACACCTGCACCATAAATACGAGACTAGATACATGAGATTAAAACGACAGCTACAGTAATAATCCTTTTTTTGTTGTTGTTGTTGTTGTTGTTGAGTGCTGATTGTTTTATTGTTTTATCTTCTGTAATTATCTTCTTTGGTTTAAATCTTCTGTGTACTCTTACTGTGAAGGGTGCTCTTTAAATAAATTTTACTTACTTACTTACATTATTAGCTGAAGGTTGAGTCGACTATTCTTTCAGTGAATGTTTGCTGCCTGGCATGTAAAGGAAATGTGATCGTTTATATTATTTTAAAATCTTTCTCATCTTATCATGAGACACTGACATTTGATTGACAAGTGATGATTGACAAATGTCTGCTACAAATTAAATTTCCCTTTTTCTTTGTGAATACTCCCTCTGATAAGCAGCTTTTTTTTTTAAAGTTATGAAATAGTTTATTCCTGATACTTTGACTTCTCGTCACATTGCATTTGTTGGAAATGAGATCTGCTGTTGATTTAAACAAACAACTGATGTCAAGGAGTGACTGTAATAATGATTTTTTTTTTATAAAAACCTTTTAAAGGTAAGGAGTCTTAGAGGAGCAAAGATGGGCAGAGAATATCCTCTTTGTAAGTAAACGCTTGAAAATATAATTGAATTTAAAAAAAAATGCAAACAAAAAACAAACATTCAGAGAAAGACTGGAACGGATTTGCATATTTGTGCTTCCAGGGTGAATAAAATCATTAAAGATTGAAGAACCTGAAGGAATTTCTGAGCATTAAAGGTAGAAGCCTGTGATCTCCAGGTGTCATCGACCACAGGTGAGGGATTACTACAGGAAACCTCCGCCAGTGACATCAGCAGGAACATTTAACTGTTTTTATTATTGTTTTGTTTCTTAGAAAGTACTGTCTGATATGCAAAACTGGATTTATATTTAAAACATTAAAATAAAGCGTCTTGTTCTTCATCTAATATAAATTCAAGGAAACTCAGTGGCTCAGTTTCTCATAATTAACATTTATTTTCCAATTTTCCAATCTTTCCCTTTGTTTTCTGACTCAGTATTTCCCTTTGAGTGAGTGAGTGAGTGAGTGAGTGAGTGAGTGAGTGAGTGAGTGAGTGAACGAGTGACTGAATGAGTGAGTGAGTGAGTGAGTGAGTGAGTGAGTGAGTGAACGAGTGACTGAATGAGTGAGTGAGTGAACGAGTGAGTGAGTGAACGAGTGAGTGAGTGAGTGATTAGTGAGTGAACGAGTGAGTGAGTGAGTGATTAGTGAGTGAATGAGTTACTGAGTGACTGAGTGAGTAAGTGAACGAGTGACTGAGTGAGTGAGCGAGTGAGAGAGTGAACGAGTGACTGAGTGAGTGAGTGAGTGAGTGAACGAGTGACTGAGTGAGTGAGTGAACGAGTGACTGAGTGAGTGACTGAGTGAGTGAGTGAGATAGTGAGTGATTAAGTGAGTGAATGAGTTACTGAGTGAGCGAGTGACTGATTGACTGAGTGAATGAATGAGTGAATGAGTGAATGAGTGACTGAGTGAGTGAGTGAACGAGTGAGTGAGTGAGTGAGTGAACGAGTGAGTGAGTGAGTGAGCGAGTGACTGATTGACTGAGTGAATGAATGAGTGAATGAGTGAATGAATGAGTGAATGAATGAGTGAGTGAGTGAACGAGTGACTGAGTGAGTGAACGAGTGACTGAGTGACTGAATGAGTGACTAGGTGAGTGAGTGAGTGAGTGAGTGAGTGAATGAGTGAGTGAGTGAATGAGTGTTGGTGGGTAGAATGACAACTTTGCTGGTAAACTTGACAGAGACTGAAAGACTGAAGCAAAACTGCCCGCTAACACTTTCCAAATGCTTTTTTGATTCCAAAAAAGTAAGACTCTTGTTATAGGTTTTCTTTTCTTTTTTTAATAGTTCATGATAAACAATTAGGAAAATATGTTTTGGAAATATTGCTGCGGCATCTCTGCTGTTTTATAGGACTTTATAACTGCCTCTTACGTTCTATCAGCCTTGATAACTTTTATGTGAGGATGTTGCTAATCCTGCTAATTTTGGCTAAGCTGACCGTGCAAAATAAGAAAGCAGCTAGAAGGAGATAAAGTGTAAAGGATTAAGTTTTAGTTAATGGTTTCTAAGTTGCTTTCTTTTTTCATGCAGATTTACTCATCTCCTGCATCTTTCATTATCAGAACGTCAGAATGACACCAGCTGAATCCAAACACCATCTGAGGAAAGGAATCGTGTCGCTGAACGCTGCTGCTGTCTGGAATTTCACATCAAGGATGAATCCCAGACAGTCAAATAATAGGCTTTAGTAAGCAGTCGGCAGAGGATGTTAATTTGTTCTGTAATGACTGTGAAGATGTGGAGGCGAGAACAACATGCTGAGTAGAAAGAAACCAGCTGATCACTGGGAGCACTGGGAGCACTGGGAGCACTCCCAACATTTCAGCTGCTGTGTGTGTGCGTGACTGTTTTCATGAATGTGTGCAGGTGTGACTTTGAAAGACCGGAGAACACACTGATCTCTGAGGGAAAATGTCTTCGTAAGGAAGGAGTAAATAAATGTCGTAACCATGGTACAGACATTGGGGGGGTCCAAATGAGAGCCTCCCCCAGAATTTTTTTTAAAGGTGCATTTCCCACAGTTCTGTGATTTTTATTTAATGGCTGCGGTAACATGATGTTTTTTAATTCGGAATTAATAATTAGGAATTAAATAATTCCGAATTAAACTATTTTCCTTCGAGTTTACATGGAAATAGTAATTCCGAATTAAGGTTTACATGGAAAACGCGTTTGTTCGGCTTTATCCAACTCCGCTTTAGGTCTGGGGGTTGGGAAGGGTTCTGATTGGATGGGGGGGGGGGACGTCTTTACATCTACCGGAAGAAAACAAACTTAGCTAACTCGGTTAGCAACAACATTCCACTTATTTTTGACCTGGGTGGCGTCTCTATCTGTGAAACCTCCTTCATTTAACCTAGCCGCTACAACTTTGAAAAGCTCACAATTTTTATGTTTCCTGCCATCTGTTCTTTTAATTATTTCCAGTTCCTCCAAGCTATTTATTAAATAAATCGTCTCTGCTCTTGAACACCGTTTACTGCGTGCTGCCATTTTGAAAACAAGCCCAGCGCGGAATATAAGCGTCATCGCGACAGACGGGCAAGAGAACTAGCATGCGCAGAAAGACGGGAATTAATTTAAACAGGAATGAGTGTAAACATGACCGTGGAATTACTTAATGCGGAATTAAAATGGGAATAAACCAGCCACTTACTTCGGAATTAAGTTTAATTTGGAATTGACATTTTCATATGGAATTAAGTGTTTACATGGTAACTTTTATTCGGCTTTAACTTTAATTCTGAATTAAAGAGGAATTAAACTTCCCATGTAAACGCACCCATTGACCATCTGAAATCACATTTAAAGGAATAATTTCTCTGAGATAGTAGCGAATAGGATAGCTTCCAGCGGGGAAAAATTACATCCCTAAAGCATGTTGATGTAAATATTGTGATTTGAACAGCAAAAAGTCCATAGCACACGATGGACTTTTAATTCCAAGTTAATTTGTATTTTGTTGATTTTGTTGACAACTAACAAACTGAGCCCTTTTTAACGAGTTAAATATTTCAAATTAATTTAAAAATTAACACATTCAGTATGACAACATCACTCCTCTTTAGCTATCTAGTTGCTTACTGTCTGAAAAAACTTCGTACGTCCTGTTTTTTTCTGCTTTTTGGGTAAAGACATTGCTCCCTCCTTTCTTTCACATTCAACGCTCTATTGTTTCGTCTGTCGGAGCCGGCGATTCAAACCGAGAGGCGTTAAATGGGCGCAACCAAGTGTACAACTGGGAGGGGGGGGTGGTCACACACTTTAGTGTTCATTATAAAAGGAAAAAAATTGATCGGTAAATATTCGGAAATAACAAGAGACGGACTGTTGAGTCAGGTTTCATAAAAGGAGGAAATATTTAACATATTTACATAGGGATGTCCGATAATATCGGCCCACCGATATTATCGGCCCGATATTGGCATAAAAATGTAATATCGGTAAATATCGGTATGGGTTTTTTTTTTTTTTTATGCACAGACAATGGGTGCGTTTACATGGGAAATTTAATTCCTCTTTAATTCCGAATTAAAGTTAAAGCCGAATAAAAGTTACCATGTAAACACTTAATTCCATATGAAAATGTCAATTCCGAATTAACTTAATTCCGAAGTAAGTGGTTGGTTTATTCCCATTTTAATTCCGCATTAAGTAATTCCGCGGTCATGTATACACTCATTCCTCTTTAAATTAATTCCCGTCTTTCTGCGCATGCTAGTTCTCTTGCCCGTCTGTCGCGATGACGCTTATATTCCGGCAGCACGCAGTAAACGGTGTTCAAGAGCAGAGACGATTTATTTAATAAATAGTTTGGAGGAACTGGAAATAATTAAAAGAACAGATGGCAGGAAACATAAAAATTGTGAGCTTTTCAAAGCGGCCAGGTTAAATGAAGGAGGTTTCGCAGATAGAGACGCCACCCAGGTCAAAAATAAGTGGAATGTTGTTGCTAACCGAGTTAGCTAAGTTTGTTTTCTTCCGGTAGATGAAAAGACGTCCGCCCCCCCCCCCATCCAATCAGAACCCTTCCCAACCCCCAGACCTAAAGCGGAGTTGGATAAAGCCGAACAAACGTGTTTTCCATGTAAACCTTAATTCGGAATTACTATTTCCAGTAAACTCGAAGGAAAATAGTTTATTCGGAATTATTTAATTCCTAATTTTAATTCCGAATTAAAAAACATCATGTAACCGCAGCCAATGTGTTTATTCCACAATAGGAGATATGTGATGTTACCTAAAATTAGTTTTGAGGAAAAATAGCCCGCATATATCGGTATCGGAAATTGAGAGTTGGACAATATCGGCATATCGGATATCGGCAAAAAAGCCAATATCGGACATCCCTATATTTACACATAATATTGGGGGGGACAGATTGGTATTTTCCCAGTATTGGGGGGGACACGACCATGGTTACGCCCCTGGTCCCGTCCCTGGTAACACACAGAAGTCTCACCTGTACATGAACGGCGCCACGGTGGCGGTGTTGGGGTGGTTGTGCTGCTGCTGCTGAGGAAGCTGAACAACTCCGTTGCCTCCAAGCGCCCCACCTCCTCCTCCACCTCCTCCTCCCCCCCCACTGAGCGTCCCGCTGGACCCAGACAAGGCTGAGGTGCTGGTGGATGAGGTCATGCAAGTCCGTTTGCCCTCTGGGCCGCCGGCGGAGCGCTGTATGTAAAAACTTCCGCCTTGCCCTCCTTTCGTCAGCTTGGCTCGCTCTCCCTCGCCGGCCCGCATGTTGCCACTGCTGTTTAAGGCGGCTTGGTTCTGGTTCTGGTTCTGGCTCTGAGGCTTTGTCGTGCTTGTGGAGGGAGCCTTAAGTCCTGGTTTTGGGATGCCACTGGAAGCGGAGGAGGAGCCGCTTTCTTTCTTCCCCGATGATGACTTCCCTCCCTTGGGGATGAGGCTCGTTATTTTCGAGGCCTTCTTGGTGGAGTCGACAAGCGGCTCCTCTTTTGAAGGACAGTTGTCCTTAGAATATTTTCCAGATTTACTTTTGTCCTCCTTGTCTTTGCATGGAGCTGTGGATCGACCGCCACTGGCCTTCGAATATGAGGGGGAGTTGGCTGAAGATGAGGTTTTGCCTGACGCGGGGATGGATGATGCGGCGGTCTTCGTAGGCATCTGTTTAGCTGTAGCGCTGCTGCTACCGCCGCAGGACGGCGAGCCTGCGGCGGACAGGCCGTCCTCACCGTACTCCGACAGGTCGTCCTCCTCCTGTAGAGCCATTTCTGCCATCGATGGCGACGCTCTCGACGCCGATCGAGGGTTGATGAGGCGGAACTTATCCAGCATCGACCTCTGGGGAGGCGCCCCGGCTGACCCCGCCTTTGAACCGTCGCCTCCATGTTGCTGAAGGCCTTCCAGGGTTTGGGGTGAAGGGGCGGCGGCGGGGGAGTGCGTGGGGCTCGCCAGCATGGAAGAAGTCGCGCTGTGCTTGAGGTTCATGGACTTGCTGCGCCAAGACTTGCTAGCTGTGGGTGAAGGGATGGCAGAGGCCAGCTGCTGCCCGCTGAGGCTTGTGGGAACCATCCCACCGATACCACTCCCATTCATCCCACTGGATACTGGGATGCCCCTCACTGCCTCTGAAGACACAAACAAACAGAGGGGATAGTTATGTTCAAATTACAGTTGTTAAAAGAAGATTTGTGTGAGAAGATCCTTTAAAACATTTTGCCTCATTAACGTTATATTTTACATACAGTCATGGAAAAAATTATTAGACCACCTTGTTTTCTTCAGTTTCTTGTTCATTTTAATGCCTGGTACAACTAAAGGTACATTTGTTTGGACAAACATAACGATAACCACAAAGATTGCTCATAAGAGTTTTATTTAAGAGCTGATATCTTACCATTTTCCATGGTTTTCTTGATTATAACCTAAATCACTTAAGTTTTTACATCAATAGCTATGGCGTTGTTCTGCCAAAAACACTGCTTTTATGCATTCAGTGTTTTCTTTTCTGTCTGTTTTAGTCACATGATGACGTTTAGTGGTACCAGGTATTAAAATGAACAAGAAAGTGAAGAAAAAATGGTGGTCTAATAATCTTTTACATGACTGTATATTCTTAACTATCATAATATAATACTACATAACATAATATAATTAATAATAATTAAACATCCTGTTGCAGTGTGATTGAAGTAAACATGAGGTGAGAGAATGTCAGATAGTAGGTGTGGTTAAAATCTCCGGATTTCATCATGAATGCACTCGGGTGTATTCACCACAAACGTGGTGTTGCTAGGCGACACCATGGATGTCGCCTAGCAACGACACTGATGATGATGTCACATGCAGCCATGGCAGGTAACTTCTACCCTGGTGAACTCCATCAGTAGACGGTACGGGTGGAACAATTCAACATCTGGGGTGCAGAGGTGCTCCTTCTGCTCTTAGTAAAGCACTGAGAGTTTTCTTTCACTCCGTCGGAGTCTTTTTGTTCACCTGTTCCGTCCAAAATACCTGTAGATGGATGCTGGAGTCCAGAACATGCTCTTAAAAAACACAATAATCCTGCTGTCTCCATCCCACACTACCCATGATGACGAAATGACCAAAAGCTCTTCTTATTTGCTCTATGTGCTCAACTCATCTGCATTTAAGGTCTTTTTCTGATTGTTAGCTGGTCTTTGGAAAGTTTTGCTTCTCACATATAAACAAATTTTGTTTATTGTTTGTTGTCATGGATGTTCATCATAAAAAAAACGTTAAAAAGTGCCAGAATTATTACAAGAAATCCTCCAGAGATCCAAACCAGCATGGAAAGAAGGAACAAATTATCAATGAAATAAAAAAAACAACAACAAATAAACAGATAGATTGAATTCAAAATTAATGAAAGGGATAAAAGGTCAGTAATGGATCTAAAGCAGACACAAAGATAGACACAATCTGACAGATCAAGAGCAACAAGCTGAGTCATTTTAGATTAGGATTACAGAGGGGGAGGGACAAAAAGCAAAACAGTGATCATTTTATTTTTCCTCTCCAATGAACAGGAAGCCAGTCTTTGTCCCAGTCATAGCCTAAAACACAGATATACATTAAAACCCAGGAGGCTACGGTCTCAGTTCATTAGAAGGGCCAAAGTAAATGTTTGGACCTGACACATAAAACCAGCAGCAGCTACTGTGTTCTTTCATGTTGCTGCAAAACAAAACTGAATAAGTGGCTACGCCTCAACGACCGATAACTAACCAGGATTTATGATCCGTGGCTGTGAAACAGGACGTAAATCTCCACTGTAGAGGTACAAATGTTAGATTCAATGAGATTAAACCGGAAAACACAACAAATCAAAGCGATGTTAGCATGAGTCAGCTCATTATTACCAGAGATAACACGTTTCCAGTTGCACTAATCATTTATGTGACGTAACTTCCAGCCTCTGAATGAAATGTTCTGAATATTATGTGGAATCACTGTGTGGTTTTATTGGGCTAATGAACAAATATCAAAATCTGAATGTATCCAGGTTATGTTAAATAACTTATATTTAGCGTTTACTTTGCTAAGAAAAAGATTTTCATTGCCAGATCTCACAAGAATATGTTGCTCAACCAAAATTAATTTTCACCTGATTTATTTTTTTTTTTTAAATGTTTCCGTTTTTTTTTAAATGTTTCTCTGTCATAAAACAGAGGCAAACAAATCTGTCTCCTGTTGGATTCAGAGGATTCTGGTCCCTGAAAGTGTCCCAGTCAGATAAAAGACACCTCACGGGTCCAACGTGGGCCGTCTTGTTTCCCTACCGTTAGCTACTGTTAGCTCAGGTTTGAGTATCCGACATAGAGCCGTGTGTCGCTCTGTCACGCTCACTTTAATGTGTTTAAGCAACTCAACAGCCTGCTCTTGAGCTCCAACCAACAAGATTATGTCTCGGCATTAAATCAAATCTCAAACAGAGATGTTCCTGTTATGCTAACGTGCGTATCTAAATGGACATGTGGAACTGATCTGAGGACATATAACACACGTGTCTCATCCATGTGTTTCTACTAGGGCTGTCAAATTTAACGCGTTAACGCGCGATTAACGCAAAATAATTTTAACGCAACTAATTTTTTTAACGCGCGATTAATGCGAGCCTTAGCCTGGCCGTTGATGTACAACAGTAGAGAGGAGAGTAGGTTTTAATGACCCTTGGGCCCTTCCGTAGTTTATGAAAACAGGAAGTCATGCACTGACGTCGACGTCCATGCCGCAGACAGACAGACGTAAACAAACCTCCGTTAGAAGTAGCTGAGATAAAAGATACTATTTTGAATGGTAAGTTTAGCTTCAAAACCTTGCCTGATGGCTAACTCCACAAGATAAATGTTGTTTGTGTTTGCTGTCGATGTGAATTTAGTTACCACCGGAGTCCGACTACTCATCACTTGTAGGCTAATCAGAGCGTGAATGCAGAGAGCCTCCCTCCCTCGTTTAAAGCAAACCACGAAAATATTTTGTATGAAGAACATAAGAGAAAATATTGAGTATATATATATATATATATATAATATATAATGGATTTGGCATTGTAGCAATAAATAAACATGCATTTGTTTTGCATAAAGCAAGCATTTGTGTCCTCTCATATTAGGCAAGGCAACTTTATTTGTAGAACACAATTAGTACACAAGGCAATTCAAAGTGCTTTACAGATGCATAAAATCACAAGAAGGCAAATAGAATCATTCCATACAAGCATAAAAATAATCAATAATAAATAAAATTAATTAATAAAAAAATTAATTAATTAAATTAAAAATGAAGAGTGCAGATAAAATCCTTCCAGTCATCATCTTCACATCTGAACAGAACTGTTTTCAGTCTGGATCTGAACATTGTCAGAGTTCAGGTCTGTCTCACATCTTCTAGAAGACTGGTCCAGATTTTAGGAGCATAAAACTGAAATGCAGCTTCACCTTGTTTAGTCCTGACTCTGGACACCAGCAGGAGACCACTACCTGAGGTTCTCAGAGTCCAGGTTGGTTCATATGGATCTAACATGTCAGAGATGGACTTTGGAGCCATGAAGAGACTTGAACACAAGTAGAGCTGTTTTAAAGTCTATTCTCTGAGTGACAGGAAGCCAGAGACCTCAGGACTGGACTAATATGGTCGTATCTCCTGGTTCTAGATCAGGACCGGTCCAGAGACCTCAGGACTGGACTAATATGGTCATATTTCCTGGTCAGGAACTCGTATTAATAAGAGTAATACAACTTGAAAAAGATCTGTATAAGGTAGATTTAGAACAGATAAAAATATGCGATTAATTTGCGATTAATCATGATTAACTATTGACAGTCATGCGATTAATCTGATTAATTATTCTGAGAGATTGACAGCCCTAGTTTCTACAGGATGTGTCCTCTTATCTTTAAATATAAACCGGCAGTTTGTCAGGTCGTCTCTGAATGTAAATGGAGGAGATTACAAGCATTGTGGGATTCTGTGTGTCCAGTTAATTAACCCCATCATCCTCAGAGATCCTCCATGTCTCCTCCATCCCCCCTCAGGAGGCGGGGCCACCACTGTTCACTGCGCTGTGACTTGACATTGCTATGGCAACAGACTCCTTTTTCTTTTTTTTTCTTTTCATTTTTTTTGCCTCTGCTGCCAGGGGATGAGATGCTACTTGTTCTGGGTGGTGGTCAACCCTCTTCTAAATAAACACAAGCTCATATTTCATTATTTTTCCTGGGAAGTGAACTCCTGGGTTTAGGACGAACATACGGGTCGATTCCAGTCTCCAGCTCAGTCTGCAGCTGTGTTTTATTTTATAAAACCTCCACCACCTTGTATCACTATGAGACAGGTGATAATGCATTTATTGTCAGTAGGTTTGCAGCATAGCTTCATTTTAAAACAGTCACAACAACATTTTGTCCTTTATGCTTCAGTGCAGACGGCTGAAGCTTATTCGGTTCTTACGGCAGCGACAACGTGTGAAAAGCTCTTTGCTCTGGGAACGGTTTATTTTAATAGATCTAAAATTGCTTATAGAAGATACTTCCTGCTTCTCTGTTTCTGTTTTGCCCAGCAGCTTCTTTTCTGCACAGACAACGTTTGCCAACAATTGATTTCTTTTAAAAACTCCTCTCCTTTTATTTTCGACCGAAATAGCATTTCATCTCCCCCTGCAGTCGGGTTCAGCGCCTGCAGCCTCGTCTCTGGCAGCTGAACATCGTTCTTATGGCAGGACTTATACGTTGCGCGCAGCATGAATGAGTAAGAAGAGGATAGATTTAAAAGTTTCACCTGCTATTTTTACGAAGCAGAACAGGAGCAAATGAATGATTTGAAGCAAGTGTCACGATGTTTACTGATGCTAAACTTAACGAATCACAACTACTAATCCTTAATAAAACATCCCTCCACTCATTACACTGCAAAAATTAATGGTCTTAATATAAGAAATAATTACTTGGTTTGAGCAGATACAGACTAAAAGTAAGTGAAATAATCTGCCAGTGCAGTGAGATAATCACACTTAGTAAGATTTCTTGAAATAAGAAAAAAAATATATCAAAACAAGGCTAGTAATCATACACATTCTGTGCTTGCATAGTATATTACTCTCAAAACAAGATCAAAAAGACTTTTTAGCTAGATACAAGATTGGAACACTTGGTTAGATTGTTAATTTTTGCAGTGTATGTTTTGATGTGTTCACTCAATCTGAGACGGGATTTAAAAGGATGAGCACACATGGACTTCTTGAATTAAAAGTGAGCATTCAAGAGCGTTTGATGAACCTTTTACAGAACCTTTTAACACCAGAAAATGGTTGAAGATTTAAAGAAACCGCCAGATTATAATGTCAGGTAGAGTACTGATTATAATGAGAACTATGGAGCCCCATTTGGGTCATAATTCAATGAATAAATGAGTCTATTATTATGAAATACAGGTGTTTATTTTTATGAAATATTTCCCATTATTCTGATAATGGTTTCGTTTTTCATAAGAATGAGCTTTTACATAATAATGGCTTTGTTTTTCATAAGAATGATTTATGTGTCGATCACAGCAGAGAGGGCGGAGCCATTTATGTGATTGGCTGCTCTTTCATTCAGGCATAAGCAACAGAACAGTGAATCGTCAAATCGGGTCAAAATAGTATCACCTGACAAATTATCATTTTCGATATTGTCTGCTAACCTGGTCAAGGTTTCCCGTAGCTCAGCCCAAGCTGCCATAGCTACAATCGGACTAGGAGCGCACCTTGATGATGTCACGGCCTGCTGCTAACGGGACCTCACGGCCAAAACTAGTCGATATCAGAGCGTAGAGTGGAGAAGGATCAGCCAATGAGCGTGCAGGTCAACCACTGGCCCCGCCCACTGGCAAAATGTCATTATTATGTAAAAGCTCATTCTTATGAAAAACGAAGCTATTATGTAAAAACTCATTCTTAGATTAAAAAAAAAAAAAAAGCTATTCTGAAAT